>CAJNIZ010001214.1:44084-55486 GCA_905231905.1 Symbiodinium pilosum | reverse complement strand
AGGGTTTACAGGTTTTAGGGTCTAGGATCTAATGACTTGTTGCTGGGCATGTTTCACCAAGACAGACACCACTCTTCGAGGGCTGTTCCACGTGGCAGTATGCTGATATTTTATGTTCCTAGCCGGGCACACGCCCACGCGACTTTTAAAAAAGTCACAATGTAGATCCCTGATGAATAAACCCCCTCCTCTTAAGAGGTTTAGGGTTTAGGGTCTAGGGCCTAATATCAAGGCCCATAAAAAGAGGGAGTTTATTGATCACGGGTCTACAGTAGCCCGAGCTGTATCTTTCACAACCCGTTCTGCTGTACAAGTAGAAGCCCACTAGCAATGTGGGCAGTCGACAGGCGGGTAGATTCTAAAGTAACCCCGGGTTATTTCCAACTAAGATCTTACAGCAATTCCTTCTCAGAGGAACACAAGGTCCCTTCAAAGATTCTACACCCTAAGCCCTAAAACATTTTAAAACACTTCGCAAGGAGACTGACCCTAAACCCTAAATCCTAAACCCTGAACCCCAAACCCTCAACCCTAGACCCTAACAACCCTAAACCCTAAATCCTAAACCCTAAACCCTACAAATCCCTTAGAACCCCAAACCCCTTAGAACCTACCCACGTTGAATCGTCGGCAGGGTGCACAAGCACAGCAGGGGAACTCAAGGAAACTCGCGGCTGTAACCTCTATAGCCTGCCTTTGGGGATGGGGGCATGGGGTCTAGGGCTTAGGGTTTAGGGCTTAGAGTTTAGGGTTTAGGATTTAGAGCTTAGAGTTTAGGGTTTAGGGTTCTGGGTCTGTAGGGTTTAGGGTTAGGGGTTTAGGGCTTAGGGTTTAGGGTATAGGAGTTCGAGTATGAGGCTTAAGGCTTTAGGATAGGTTTTAGGGATAACGGTTTTTTCTCAGGAGTTCCAGGAAGGGTGGCGTAATTTGAAACGGGCATCCTGTCGCAAACTACCCTCATGGTGGTCATTTTTTTGCAGGCCCTAAACCGTAAACCCTAAACCTTGAAAACCCTAAAAACCCTTAACCCTGAAACCCTAAACCCTAAAAACCCTAGTGGGCTGTAAGCTTAGTCCTGAAAGCTTGCTCAGCAACAGCATACGAAACCAGTCGGCTTTAAGCTTTATCAGAATCTCTTAGGATGAGATACGAAGGAATAAAGAGGCTATGCACGTAGAGTGGTCGACTCCCAGCTATCTAATTACTCTATACCCGCTTTATGGTAACTTACAACCTAAATCCTAACCCCTAAACCCCATACCCTAAACCCTACACCCCAAAACCCAAGCCTTTAACCTTTAACCCTAACCGCTAAATCCCAAACCCTAAACCTTTAACCCTAAACCTTAAACCCCAAACCCTAAACCCTTAACCCTAAACCTTTAACCCTTAACCCTAAATCCTAAACCCTAAACCCTAAAATCTGCCGCGCGGGTTTCCCTCCCCAGTTTGATTGTGTGCAGATCCAGGAGCCAATGCTACTAGCAGAGAAATCTTCACCAAGTGAGGGTCTAGGGTCTAGGATTTAGATTTTGGGGGTTTAGTGTTTCGGGTTTAGGGGTTTTGGGTTTAGGATTTGGCGGTTTTGGGTTTGGGGTTTAGGTGGGCTTAGGGTTTGGGGTTTAGCGGTTTTTGGGTTTGGGGTTTAGGAGTTAGGGCTTCGGGTTTAGGGCTTTGGGGTTTAGGGTTCTGAGTCAACCAGTCCTGGCTTGCAGTCTTGATTGTGAAGTCCCAGCGATTTAACATCATGCTCCATAAAGGAAATATGACCTTTGTAAGCCATAATTATTCTCAACTCCTTAACAGGGGTTATATAGGTATAGTACACAGGACCACTGTAAGGCTTATTAAAGGGGGATACTAGGAGTGTAGACTATAGCTCATATGGGTAGTTCCCAAAATTAGGGTTCCATTTAGGTATCCCTAAATATTCGGCCGTAATATGCTCGAGAACCAACATGGGCTCAAGATTCTGAGAACAACCCACACGATGCCGCCGCATCACAGCGGGTCATGCAGGGTGTTCTCCATGTGAACCCATAAGGCCTACACACACTCCCTTTTCGCGTAATACAGGAGCAGGTTCTACACACAGAGTAGCCTACTATGCCTACAGCATCCATTACGCGGATAGGCTTTAGACCTATCGCGAAGAACAATGTTATGTCATCTACTAATACGGAAGCAAGACTGCAGGAAATTGCCTCGTTGTTACCACCATGGGCTATTAGACCCTAAAATTCCCTATTAGGACCCTATTAAGGGTAGATTAAGGTACCCTAAAGGTCGAATAGCCCATAGTGGTACCCGAAACGCGGAGCAATAAGCCTTTCACTTGGGACCCTCCCATTGATGAGCCCATTTCTCACGGCTCCTGGACCTCGCCTGCTCCTACTCACTGCGTTCCCCAGAAAAAACATAGAAGTTGGCATCGTCGCCTTTGAGGGTTTGGGGTTTAGGGTTAAGGGTTGGGTAATGTCCCCACCCAGTAACAGTCTATATTAGGGGTCCCATTAAGGGCTATATATAACCACATTATTAATATTATCCAACTGTTACCGAGGGGGGGCAGTACCCAGGGTTTGGGGTTTAGGGTTAAGGGTAGGGAATAAGGGAATACAATTAATAGGGCTTCTATATATGGATTACTTTCCCTTATTCCCTACTAAACCCCTAAATATATCTATATATATATATCTGGCTATAAATACAAACAGATACATAGATAAATAAACATGTATGTACACACACCTAAAAAGGGTAAAGATTATCCAGTCAGCACCTAAGTGATCCTTGGGAAGGGGTCCTCGTACCCAATAAGTAGCTCCCTTGGGATACATAGGAATACATAGGGGTCTATAATGAGAGATGAGGATATATACCCTAAACCCAAGGTTTAGGGTTAAGATCCTAATCGAAGGGCGAAGCATTCGTCGAGCAGCTGCTGCTGAGAGCCATCAAGCACGACTCACCTGGGTTGCTGTCAAGGACCCAGGGTCTAGGATTTAGGGCTTAAGGTTTAGGCCTTTAGGTTTAAGGCTTGAATTACAATATTATGTGTATATCGTTACCATTGATAATATGTGTATAATAGGGTTTGGGGCTTCAGTTACCTTATTATGGGTATATTATACATAGTGGGTGTCCTTAGAGTAGTAACTTATAAGTTCTTGAACAGCAACCCAGTCACTGTCGGACGAGGGTCGGATGTGAAAGGGGCAGCATCATGGGCGTTGGAGGCTCCTTTCGCAAGGATCTGCAGTACCCAGATACCCGGGTTTAGGGCTTAGGGTTCCCCATTGCTAAATGTGAGGAAACGCGCCCAAGCACCTAAGCCCTAAATCCTCAACCCTGGACCCTAAAACTCTTAAGCCCTGGGAGCTCCCAAACCCGAGGCCCCTTCAGTCCCTACATCCGTGAATCTGAAACTCAAAGCCTAAGCCCTCGGTTAAAATACAAAGCCTAACCCCCAAAATCCCAAAGCCTGAGCAAAGCCTGGCCAAACAGCATGAAAGCCCGAAACCTTCCCCCTAAGCCGAAAGCTCTGTAAGGTTTGGGGTTTAGGGCTTAAGGCCTAAGCCCTAAACCCCAAGCCCCAACCCTAAATCCTAAACCCCCAATCCTAAATCCTAAACCCTAAACTCTCAACCCTCTGAATCGCAGTCCTTTCAGCATCCACCCCTCGTTCTGGTGTGGGAATCCCGGATTGAGAGCCTGCGCCTCACAGGTTTCGGGGTTAAGGGTGCAGGGTTTTAGGGTCTAGGGGATTGGGGTTTAGGGTGTTAGGGGGTTGGGGTTTGGGGTTTAGGATTTAGGGTTTTAGGGTTTAGCGGCTTAGAGCTACAACGCAAGAGTCTCAGGGTTTGGAGCTACACAGGTGGACTTCCGCGCTGGATCGTGCACGTCGTTCTTGGCGCTTGTTTTGGTACGGCTTGAGCGCACATGGGGTTTGATGCATCTTCCGTAGCGTGCACTTACCCTCTTCTCCTTGATCCGTGGCAGAACTAACACTTGTCCAGTGCGGTGCGACTACTTGAAGGTCGTGGGGCTTACTACAGTAGCAGCGACTGAAGACTGGGGTTATGACTGTACATGTCTCCAAATAAACGTACTCATAGCCTTACTTGTGCTTAGTAGGGAATATGGGAATATAATCATGGCCTCGCTTTTAGCTAGTAGGGAAGAAGGGACTATAATTCCTATATATCCCTATATGAGATATTCCCTTTTTTCCTTAAACCCTTGGCAAACGAAAGTTGGAGTCCGTCGCGCTGGGCCTAAACCCTAAACCCTAAACCTTAAACCCTAAACCCTAAACCCTAAACCCTAATGCTTCGCAGGAACGGAGGAAACAGATCGAAAGAGCAATCCCCTCCTTTCAGTTAGAACCTGCCCTCACCCGTACTAGCTACAGTCAATACTTCCCATGCAAGTGCTTCTTACATATATGGTAGATAAGGTCTAGGGTTTAGGACTTAGGATTGAGGGTTTAGGATTTAAGGTTTTGGGTTTCAGTTTGTCAAAACTAGTGCGGCCTTTTTGAGGGCCCCTATTTCCACTTCCTCTAGCCCTAAGCCGTATACACCCCTCTACGTTCCCAGTTCCCATTTGATGGTCCGTTATCTTTCCTATTTAACTTCTCCTGAACCCTACACTCTCCAACAATGAGCATGATTGTGCCCTACGTCCCTGTACTACCCGAAAGCCTTGTGGCCAAATCCTGGGAACTGCAAAATCACATCAGGAAGCTCACAATCCCAAGTAATTATGTTAAGGGATACATGTGGGCTCGAATCTTGCGTTGAGCCCTGAACTCTATAGATGCCAAACCCTAAACTCTAGACCCTGAACCCAAAACCTGACATTTCAGACCCTAAACTTAAGCCCTAGAACCGTAACTCTACAGCTTAAGCCCCACTACCCACCCAAACCTGCCAATCACCAAGCCCTAACCCCTAAATCCTCAAACCTGTAAACCCTACACCCTCACGTGCCAGCCCAGGTGCGGCAATGGCACCCTGGGGCTCCTGCTTGATTGTCTTCCTGCGGAGTATATAGTGCTTAAGGTTTTTGATTTGGGGCTTGGGGTCTAGGGTATGCAGTGATTCGGATCTGTTCAAAGTTTATTATGGGGGTCGGGGGGCTGTCAAAATTGTGGTCCCCTTAAGGGTCTCCTAAGAATAGGTGCCGTATTATGCCAAGGACCCCAAAGGGGACCATAATAACTTTGATAATCACCCACAGGGACCAAAAAAAAGCAAGCCCAAAAAGGTTGAAGTGCTACTATTGGCTAAGTGAGATAAGGCTTCGGGCGGGCATACACAAAGGTTGAGGGTTTAGGGCTTAGGGTGAAGGGGTTTAGGGTTTGGGGGTTTACGGTTCAATTTAGGGGTGTAGGGGTTGGGGTTTAGGGATTAAAGGGTTTATAGGGTTTAGGGGGTTAGGGTTTACGGGTTGGGGGCGAGGTGCCTCATGTCCTCCGTTTCTTCCCGAAAAGGACTGGCTCGCGGACAAGATTTCATCTAGGGAGACTAATGTGGGATAATGGAAAATCACGCGGAAACTACTTTAGTATATTGGGGTGATATCTATATATATATATATAATGATAGTGGAAAAGAACATGGAAGCTGCTATTTAGGGTTTAGGGTTAGGTTGGCCCCTTAAGCCGAAATTTCCTTAAGAAACCTCAGGAAGGGGGAACTTTGGGGGGGGGATAGTATAGTTACCTAGCTCTAAACCCAACCCCTTAAAAAAAGTAACCCATGCAAATCTTACTGCCGTCTGAAGAATTTGCTTGCTGTCTCAACCCAAACCCTAAACCCTATAAACCCTGAATCCCTAAACCGTTATCCTAAACCCTTAATCCCTAAACCCTAAATCCCAAACCCTAACCCCGAAACCCTAAATCCCTAAACCCTAAACACTAACCTAAATCCTTAAACCCTAAGGACTTCCCCCTTTCCCTTCCCTGCCTCCGGACCAAGCTACTGAGGAGAGCCCCTGTCATCTCGAAGAATTGGAACGCATCCCGGTTCGGCATCCTAAGTGCTCGGGATGTTTAGGGTTTTGGATTAAGGTCTAGGATTTAAGGTTTAGGGTTCTAGAGGTTTAGGGTTTAGGGTTTAAGGTCTAGGATTTACAGTTTAGGGATTTAGGGTTTAGGGATTTAGGGTTTAGGATTTAGGGTTTAGACTTTAGGGCTTAGGGCTCTAGAGTCTAGGGGTTGGGGTTTAAGATGTAGGGTGAAGGGTTGATATGAGCTATATATAATCAAAAAAACCTAGTATCCCCCTTAGTAACCTCTATAAAAAAGTTCCCTAGATAATCCCCTATAGAACCCCTTTAAGGAGTTTAGACTATGGTACATATAAGGCTTGCAGTCTAGCGGCTGGGTGTCAAGAGTTTTGGAGACTGAAGCCTAGAATCCTTCAAGCAATGATGAGCTCGGTACTGACCATTTCCATCCTTTCAAAGCCTGAAACCAAGCCGAATTGAGACTTTAATAGACCACCCTTTGGGGCGAGGTTGGGATTAGAGTTCGGTGAGTAATAAGTATTGAGAAACCCAAAAAGAATGCCTAGAGCACTTCTTCCCAACTTTCTTCGGGAAGACCCTTACCCTAAACCCTAAACCTCTGAGCCAAACCCTACAGAGGAGGCCCTGAGCCAAAATCGGTATTCAATCCGCGTAAAGCGACTGATGGGCATGTCTACAGTTGGGGGAGGGGTCCCCTGGCATATCCCGAACTTCTCAAAACATTCCCCACCAAAGTTCCCGAATCTTAGCACATGAACTCAAATGTCTGAAGCACCCTAAATCCTGCTGCCTGCTTGGAGTGTCTGGCGAACCCAGTAAGAAGCTTTAAAGTGGGGATAACCGGGTAGTAAGCAGATGGGATGTAGCGCATTAAAGTATACTACCCCCCCCCCCCAAGTAGCAATCCACACCTTTGAAACCTTGAAATCTGAGCCCTAAATCCTAAAAACCCTAAACCTTTAACCTTGAACCCTTAAAACAACCTGTGTTGTGACGAGAGTCTGCCCTGAGCCGTTGTTGGAGCGCCAAATTCCCCAGAAGGCCTTGCAGAAGGAGCCAAAAAGTTGGACTTCAGTACATTGAAGGATTTGGTGGGTTTAGGGTTTAGGTGGTTTTTGGGTTTAGGGTTTAGGGCTTTAGAGTTTAGGGTTTAGGGCGTAAGGCTCATAATTGAGGGCTCAGGGATTGTAGAGTTTAGGGTTTAGGGCTTAAGGACTTCAGCATCCTCCCCACTTGGAGAGTCAAGAATAGCTTCGTAACCTACTTACTAAGTCCCCCTGACCCTCCAAGTATCTCAAGACCTGCTAAAGTGGCAAATCTAGCATAGATACTCCAAACTCTGCAGCATTTATCTGCTGAGGGTTTAGGGTTGAGAGTTTAGGGCGTCGGCATTTGTCAAAATGCTCCCCATGCAATTCTTCGCAGGTTCCCTACTCCACAAAGTCCACACCGTCCCCATGTCCCAAAATCTCTAGGGTACCCCTGTTCTGAAACAGCTAGTTACAGCTCCAAGGTACCCCAGAAAACCTGAATCCCAAAATCTAAGCCCCCCAGAACTAAAAAGAGACCCTATCAGTTCCATAAAGACCACTGGCCTTCGAAGGGGCCGTTTCGAGTTGCATTGCCCTAAACCTTGATCCCTAATGAAGGCTTTTAGGGCTTATTACCAAGAATAAAGAAACACATGGAAAAGAATTTGGAAAATGAACAGGAAACCGTTGTTGCATGCGGGGTTCCTGGATGCATATGAGCTATATTCTGAACGCCTAGTATCCCCCTTAATAAGCCCTATAGTAGCCCCCTATATAATCCCCTATATAGCCCCCTTCAAGGAGTTTAGACTATAGCTCATATCATGGGTCAAGGTCTAGGGTAGATTTGATGTCAAGCTCTGGTGACAATGGAACCCGTAGCCCCTCAGCCAGTGATAAGAGCAGAAGCTCTAAACCTTATAAACCCTGAACCCTAAAGCCTATGATTCGTATCTTGGGGGTGCGAGCGTCCAAAGAATGCTTTAGCCATGCTCATCCCCCCCCTCGAAGCAACCTGCGCTCAATAGAGAATGAGGTCTTGGGTCATCAGGGAGTACCTGGACCCCCAAAGTATGTAGAATAATGGCCTTTAGGGCTGTTATTATGGGTTTTGGGCTATTATGTTACCTACTTTTGGGGTTTAGGTAGTAGTTAGTATAACCCTAAGCATCAAAATCACTTGAAACCCTTATATAGTATGGTCTTTGGGCCCAAACTCCTTTCTTTTAAATATCTAGCCGTAGATGCTTAGGGCAAGGTCTGTCATGCTTTGTTCTAAGTGACCACGGACAGGGATCCATGTCTCACCTCGCAAGCTACATTGGGCCCGGCCTAGGTTACAGCACTGTTGCAAAAAAGGAACAATTGATATAGGGACTCGTATTGCAACAGGAACCCCAGAACACGAACCGTACCATAATCCTAAACCCTATACCCTAAACCCTAAATCCTAAGCCCTAAACCCTAAATCCTAAGCCCTAAACCCTAAATCCTAAACCCTCAACCCTAAACCGTAAACACTAAACCCTACACCCTAAACCGCAGAGCGGAGGTGCAGAAACTAAAAGCCCCAGACCTTCATGAAACAACGCCTCGCAGATTATGTGGATCCCCTACTTAAAGGTCCGTTGTACTTAAAACCTACTTAGTAACTGTAACTATAACCCAATTATATCTAGGGTAACTGTAGTTATGGGATTTACAATTTGTTTTTACCTAAAGTTATTGAGTAGGTTATAAGTACAACGGACCTCCAAGTATGAACCCCTGCCTATATGAGCTGTAGTCAAAACTCTTTACAGGGGGTTATATAGGGGATTCCATAGGGATCTACTATAGAGATTATAAAGGGTTTAGGGATTAGGATTTAGGGTTTAGAGTTAGGGTCTAAACTCTTTAAAGGGGGTTATATAGGGGACTACTATAGGGCTTATTAAGGGGTATATTAGGAGCTTAGACTATAGCTCATATAATCCCAACTATCATGTCTCTTCGACGTTTTTCCATTATTTGGGGAGGAAAATTCCTAAACCCTAAACGCCGGGGTAACATCCCTAGACACTAGATAATCGCGTTCCTTTCATGTTCCCTTGCCTTTTGCATCTGATATTGCGTTAAATATGTGAACCATATTCTGAACGCCTAGTATCCTCCTTAATAAGCCTTATACTACTCTCCGATATAATCCCCTAAATAACATCCCTTTAAGGAGTTTAGACTATAGCTCATATGGGAAAGCTTCTCAACTCCTGCAAAGGCCCACGTCTTCTTCTTCCGTATCATTGCGCATCCCTACGGTTCCTAGAAATTGGACGCCTTTTACATCATTAATAGTCCCCCTTAAGTAGATAGAATATAGCTTTGGGTATATTGTACTAAGATCCCCGTATAACCCATATTCTATCTACTTAACGGGACTGTAACCACCCTAAACCCCAGTCCCTCAAGCCTAAATCGTACTCCCTAAACCCTCAATCGTCAGCATGCAGGCCTCAATGTCCCAAACAGGAGGCCGTGTGAGGGTTTAGGGATTAGGGAGTAGCGTTTAGGGTGCACGTAGCGTATGTCTGGACTATCATTGTCCCTTTAGCCTTCATCCACCTGCCATTCAGGGGTCAGGGGGTAATTTGCAGGTTGAAATTTACCAAGCTGCAGGTGAACTAAGATCCACAAAATAGGGCTAAAAGCACCCCCTTTCTGCTATAGCCAGGTCTTGACAAGGAACCTAGGACCTTCAAAAGGGCCTAAACCCCAAACCCTAAACCCTAAACCGGGCAAGCAAACTGCGGCCTGTCCCCAGAAGCTCCACTCCGCCACTCGCGCCCGCACGGCGTCAAGGAAGCTACGATTTTCTGCCATGGGCGCTGTGGACTGCGACGGGGAAGGGGGCAGAAAGAGACAGAGCTGAAACGGCAACAGCATGTACGATGAGTTTGGAAGAATACTCCCCTCCCCCGAATATCAAGACCCCCCCCCACGTTGAAATTCCTGTTGTTGCTAAACCGCATGTTGTGGGAATCTTCAAATTTTAGGGCGGGTAATTTTGGGGGGAGGGGATTAGCTGGGATCCCCAGTATGAGCAAAGATAAGCACTGGCAATGCAAGGTAGGGAGCCCTGCGCAATACCTACAACCCTAAACCATACATTCCGAACCCTCAGCCAGAGATCCTCAACGGATATTTTCAAACACACCGAACTGTTTGCTCCTCACTTCCTTTGAAAATAGTCAACAGAAGGATGGAGAGCCCAAACCCTAAACCCTGAACCCCACACTGACCAAGCAAAAAGCAAACAAAAACAAAAAATCCCCCAAACCCTAAACCCTAAGTCCTAAGCCCTAAACCCCTAAGACTCAAAAACCCAAGTCCCCTATGGGCCTCGAGCTTGTTGCGGCCTCTACGACCCACAAAGGCTGGGCCGGAGGCTCAGGGAGGGGTGACCTGACAGTAGGGGGCTTTAGGGTTTAGGGTTCTGGGGGAGTATACAGGGTTTAGGATTTAGGGTTTAGGGTCTAGAGTTTAGGGTTTAGAGTTTAGGGTGTAGGGTTTAGAGTTTAGGGTCGAGGGTCTAGGGTTTAGGGCTTGGGGTAGGTTACAGAAGTTTAGGTGTAAGGCTTGAGGGGTTAAGGGCTTTAAGGGTTAGGGTGCATAGGGGGTTGGGGCGGGTTGGGGGCTACCACAAACCCTAAGCTCCTAGAAACCTAAACCCCAATGCCTTCAAAACCCGTAAACCCCTTAGCGCTCAAAACCGCCAAACCCCTAAATCCCCTGCTCCTTTGAACCCTACACCCCTTAAACCTCTTAAATCCTAAACCCTAAACCCATTAAATCCGAAACCCCTTAAGCCCAAAGCCTTAAACCCCAAACTCCTACGTCCTAAACCTTGATAGCCTTGACACCCGCCAGCCGCTACTGTACGGGCCTATTGAATTGGGAAGGTTTAGGGTTTAGGGCTTGGGGGATTTAGGGTTTAGGGGTTTAAGGTTTAGGAGTTTAGGGGTATCGGGGTTTAGGGCTTGGGGGATATGATAATACAGTTCGCCGAGGCATCCAATCATGGCGTTCAGATAAAAACCCTCTACTGCCCCTTGCAGCCCTGACCATCCCGCATGAAATTTCAGCCTCGCCCAAGGTTGGCGGTACGCGGCGGGCGCATTTTTCGAAACAGCGTTTTTGCTGGCTTTTTTGGGGGTTTTGGAGGCCCCTGTAGGTCCCTGGACCCCCCGAAAGCCCCTGAAACCCCTGGAGCCCCTTGGAGGCCCCTGCAAGGCCCTGGAGCCCCCCGCAACGGCCTGGAACCGGGTCGAAACCCCCCACATGCATGGATGAGGC
>CAJNIZ010001214.1:29355-43984 GCA_905231905.1 Symbiodinium pilosum | reverse complement strand
GTCCGAACGCTGGCCCCGAACATTTTCCCCACCGGTTTCCTGGGTCCTACTTGCGCGTCCCTAGTTGGACTTCTAGGGTTTTATTGTGTATGTAATAGGCATATGACTGTATCTATATACCTAACTTAAATACCTCTATATCTATAATTGCATGTTCCTACAGTGGGAAGCCCCGCCAGCCGAGGCGGGCGCGGCCAGCGTTTACAATTATACTATGGTCTTTCGTGAATTAGGAATCGCTTCACGGGATTCCCAATAATAATGAGAATTGAATATTTGGTGGGTCTATAGTGGGGCCGCCCCCCCCGGCATGGAAACTGTCAAGCGGGGAGTATAAGGGAGTGATCTTTGGAGTGATTTAGGCTTCCGGTTTCCATTTCATGTGTGATTTGATGCTCCATTGTGGGGTTACCTATGAGGGAATACTGGCGGTAACTTTGCAAGCTCCTGGCCTATATACCCTAAATCCCTAAACCCAAATCACTAGATCCCCCAAATCCCCAGACCCGAAATGCTTAAATCCTAGATCTCTACCTTCTAATCCCTAAATCTCTAAACCCTAAATCCCTAAAACCCCGAATCCTAAAACCCTAAACCCTCTAAACCACAAGCCCTCTAAGCGCCCAGCCCAGCGCGCGGAAGCAACTCCCGGAGCCGCGCGTAGCGCGGCACACCAAGGCCAGTTGCTGGATCCTCAGGCAGTTCAGGATTTGGGGCTTGGGGTTGACAAATTTAGGGTTAGGGTTTAGGGTTTGGGGTTTGGGGTTTGGGGTTTAGGGTTTGGGGTTTACGGTTTATGGTTTAGGGTTGGGGTTTGGGGTTTGGGGTTTAGGGTTTAGCATTAAGGCTGAGGGTTGCTCAGGGTTTAGGGACTAGGGCCTAGGGTTTAGGGAATAAGGGTTACGAGATGACGGTTTAGGGTTTGGATTTGAATCAAGGTTCTCAGGATTAGGACTTAGGCTTTAGGTTTCGAGCTTTGGAGTTTCAGAATTCTCGGATCCTTAGCAATCAGGACTTGAAAAGGGTAGGGGCTTGCCCTAAGCCTTACAACTTGAACCCCCTAAACCCTAAACCCTAAACCCCCCGAACTGAAAAGGCGACTCTAAACACTTCTAGAACCGCAGAGGTTTAGGGCGGCAGCGTTGTTGGGCTGAAGGGTCTTGAGGATTTACAAAGCTTAGGGCTCATAACATTCAACATTCCGATCTTGCCCCTGTATTACAGCATATCACAGTGGGAATCAACCCTAAACCGTAAGATCTCTATCCTAAACCCTAAGCTCAGAATCCTGAATTCTAAGCCCTAAACTCAGAATCCTAAATCCTAAACCCTAAGCTCTGAATCCTAAGCCCTAAACCCTAAACCCTAAATCCTAAACCCTCAACTCTGAATCCTGAGCCCTAAACCCTAAACTCGAAATCCTAAACCCTAAACTTTGAATCCTAAGCCCTAAATCCTAAACTCGAAATCCTAAGCCCTAAACCCTCAGCAGCAAGTGGCCCACCCGGGGCCGGCTCGGAAGCCCAGCTTGCACAGTTGATCCTGAATGGGGCTTAGGGCCGAAGGTTTGTTTAGGTCTGTTCAGGATTTAGGGTTTAGGAATTTTGGGATTTACGGTTTTGGGTTTAGGGTTCAGGAATTTGGGGTTTACGGTTTAGGAGTAAAATTTGAGGCTAAACCCTAAAACCGGCTCAACTAGGGCTTAGACTTTAAGCCGTAAGGTTTACGGTTTAAGGGTCGTCAGGGGTTAGGGTAGCAGCTTCAAGGTTTGGAGTTCAAGTCTTAGTGCTCAGGGTTTCTCATGGGGCTACTAGGAGGGGCCCTGCGAATGGTCATCCCATGGGTTTAGGGAGTAGGGTTTAGGATTTAGGGATTAAGGTTTAGGGCTTAAAGTTTAAGTTTAGGGCTTAGGGTTGTTTAGCTCATTGTTTAAGGGTTCGGGTTGATCCATTGATGTAGGTTTTTGGTGTTTTTTGGGGGGCTTAGACAGGGGCTTAGCGCGAGCAAACCTCCAGCACGGACATTGGTTTTGCAGCAGGAAGCCACCAGTTTAATTAACCGTGGTTCTTAG
This sequence comes from Symbiodinium pilosum, assembly GCA_905231905.1. Taxonomy (NCBI): domain Eukaryota; class Dinophyceae; order Suessiales; family Symbiodiniaceae; genus Symbiodinium; species Symbiodinium pilosum. Next base: position 41,913 of record CAJNIZ010001214.1, on the reverse strand, counting down.
GGAGCGAGGAAATGGATACACTGTGAATGTATACCAACAATTCCTGCATGACCTTTTGGTACTTGGCTGCTATCATTCAAAGGGTTACAGTACTTGCTGGGTCATGCAGAATTTTCATGTGGGACCGCATAGGGGCTACTTGTCGTTTCTATGCCCCCTTTTCGGTAAAGATGAACAGTATGTCAACTTGGGGCGGTGTGTTACTGACAACAACTACTTAGGAAATCTAGTTGCAACCCGAATACATATTCTCCAAATCTACTAATTAAACAAGGCACAAGGCTAATTATGTTTATTGTCAGTTATAACTCAGGTATAAACACCAAGTAGGAGCCTTCAAATGTCAAAGCGTTGCAAGATTTCCAGCATCAACGGCAGTAGTGAAGGAACAGTGGCCCAAATTCTCCCCAGAATGCTTCCCATGCATGACTCCCTAAACCCTAACCCCCCTGTCCCTTAAGTGGCTCTACGCCCTACCTGCAACCCAAATTACGTCGCATGGCATCAGGGCTGCAATCTCCGTGACGTTCGAAATTTCAGACACGCACCAAAGAAGCCCCAAACCCTACTTGGAGGTCCGTTGTACTTATAAACTACTCAGTAATTGTAGTTATAAGCAAATTGTAAGTCCCATAACTACAGTTACTAACTAGGTTATAAGTACAACGGACTTCCAAGCCCTAAACCCTAAACCCTAAACCCCTAAACCCTAAACCCCAAAACCCTCAATTTTGAGGTTAGCAGTTCCGTCCTCCGTGGACGCTGTATCACCCACAACCACCTGGGCTCCCCCAAGAACTACTGTACGTAGGTTTAGGGTTTAGGGGTTTAGGGCTTAGGGTCTGTACGTAGGCATGGGGCCAAAGAGATTTGAGCTATAGCCTAAACTCCTAGTATCCCACTTAGTAGCCCCTATAATGGTCCCCCATACAATCCCCGATATAACCCCTTTTAGGGAGTTTAGACTGTAGCTCATTGAGGGTTTGGAGTGGAGGTACCTAAACGAGCAGAAAAACGGGAGAATCCAACGGAAACGACTGCGGCAATAGGGCGTACATAATGAGCCTACTTGGAGGTTCATGGGACTTAGTAACTACTGATAACTGGGGTTATAACCGTACTTATAATTGGGGTAACCCCAATTAAAGGTCATTTAGGGGGGTTATAAGTAGGGTTATAAGCCCAGTTACAAGTAGTTACTAAGGCCCATGGGCCTCCAAGTATCAGGTGTTTGTAATGTAACGACATTTGTGGTTCTATGAGGTATGCCACACCAGCGTTGCATCAGCTACAGTCGCAGGCAAACGTTTCTCCTGTTGTTTTCAGAAATTTTGTCTGTTTCACAGAGATGCATGCTTAATCTTACTTGTCCTCAGTAGGGATTAAAGGAATATAATCCCTATATTATCCCCGCACCGATAAAGTAGATTCCCCTACTCCCTGCTACAAAACCAGTAATACCCTAAACCCTAAACCTCTTAAGCAACTGCGCTGCACATGAAGATCTCAACGGGGCGCTGCCTCAATCATGGTAATCTTCGTTGTTGTCTCCCTAAACTCTGAACCCGTAGCCCGCATTCCTTAAGCCTACACCCTAATCCCTGAACTTCCTAAACCCTAATCCCTAAATCACTGTAAAGGGCTTCCAGCATCAGCCGCCAAAGTCATGTCCGCCCAAATCATGATCTACTGAGCGGCTCGAAACTTTGACAGCCGCTCATGTAAGGGTGAAAGACATTCTATCCTCACCACAACATAACTTCAAGAAGGGTTCTTCGTCGTTTGAAGTGAATAGCAAATGAAGCATTCACTGTTGAAGGTTTGGGGATAGAGAGGCTAAGGGATTCGCGGCTGTTTACAGTCTGACAGTCGAACATCATCCCTAAACCCTAAACCCGTAAAACCCTAAACCCTAAACCCTAAAACCCTAAACCCTAAACCCCTAAACCCTAAACCCCTAAACCCCTAAACTCCTAAACCCTAAACATTGGGGAGTCTGTTTTCAAACGTTTTGACAGCTGAGGATTGGCACTAACGCTTCCGATTCAGAGGTTTCTGCGGCCTAAACTCCCACTCTCCAAAAGCCCCAAAACCCTGAACCAACAAACTTAGGAGGACCCCGCACCCTGTAATACTGGTATCACAGGCATATAAGAAGATCCTAACATAATCATTATTATCCCGTATAGTCACTATTACAGGGTGGGGGGTCCACCTAATGGCCACCGCACCATCGCGCAATTCGTGAGGGCTGCTGGCATCTAGAGTCGTAAGCCAATCTGTGTCAAAGCATACCATTTCTGGAGCCCACCCGTAGCTGGAAAAACTCACGACCCTAAACCCTAAACCCTAAACCCTAGCAACCCTTAACCTGGGTTGATGTTAAGGAACTTAAAAAATTAAGTTACCATAACGGATAGAAAAAGTAAGTAGTAGGGTTTCCCCAATATGGTAACTTATATTAAATTCCTGAAGAGAAACCCGTAACATGCAACTCTCAACCCCAAAGCCCAGATGCCCCCAAGAGGTGTGCCAAGGAGCATCCAGGAATGCCTCAGGATGTTCACGATGTACCTGCAAACATACACTCCCCCAAACTAACATGGAAACCCATATAGCCCCCCTTTAAAAGGACTGTAATCTTTATAGGGCCCTTTTTGGGTTTCCATGTTAGTTTCCGGGAGGGTAAGGAGCTCAAAGCGCTTAGTGTGGGATAGCGCTTTAGCGGCGACAGGTTTAAGGGTTTGGGAATGTGGTTTTGCTAGGGGGTGTGGAACGGCATATATTTTGAGAGCTACCTTAGCCTGCGTGAAGCCAGGCGGAACAGCCTTCGCCCTCAAAAACTAAAACTGAAGCCCCAAATCCTGAATCCCTCCTTGAGGGGCCTAAATGATTAGCAATATCATGCTGAAGTCTATTTACTTAAGAAAACTATACCAACAGTATAGAGGAAGCCTAGGAGAAATGGCAATCATCCAGGATCATGCTGTACCTCCGGAGGTCCTAAACCCTAACCCCTAAACCCTTAACCCTAAACCCTGAACCCTAAACCCTTAATCTTCATCCCTAAACCCTAAACCCCAAACCAGCTGGATCCCTCCTCAAAACGCGCACCCCAAGCCTGGTAGAGCCAAGGGTTCAGCAGCCCGAGTGGTGGTTGCCCCACTCGCCTTTGAGCTTCGTTGAGCCGCGAGACCTCAAATTATGGTTTTAGGGTTTAGGGCTTAGGGTCTAGGCTTCCCCTACTACCCCACCTAAGGGTTTGAGGGGTTTGGGACCATGGTCTTGCTCATTTTTCTGTCTCATTGATATTAGACCCCATTATCTTTGAGAGGGATACATGGGATATATTGGGGGCTAAAGTTCGGGGCAGGTTCGGACAGTGGTAGTGGAGGTGGAATGCTTCAGCGTTTTGAACCTTTCATAGCCTCGTAGCTTCGTCCATGAGCAAATCAGGGAATATGATCATATCAGTTACAATCAATATTTCCTTATGTAGTGAATGGACATGGACCCTTGTAAACTAGAAAGTATACTAGGGAAACCAGCAACGGTACCGTTAACACATCCACTCTCAATGGTCTTTTGGTAATCCTAAGCCCTAAACTGTAATATGGTAGCTTCCCAAAATTAAGGGACCCTAACATAGACCCAAATATACTATAATCCTTACTATGGGGAACCCCAAAAATGTGCCCCTAATTTTGGGAAACTCCCATATCCTTAAACCCTATAAGCCCTAAACCCTAAACAGCAGCTTGTAGGATGTCTTGTTGACCGTAAGTACGCATGCAAGGGGCTAGGGATGGCTGCCATCGAATGAGCCATGGGTTTAGGGTTTGGGATTTAGGGTTAAGGGTTAAGGCTCTAAACTCCTAGTAATGCCCTTAATGCTGGAGAATCAAATGGAAAAGATAATGGACAATGAAATGGAAACTGGGACTATATAGGGTATTATAGGGGTTATAATCCCAACTCCAAATATCCCCCTTACTAGCCCCCCATAACGGTCCTCTACATAATTCTCTACATAACCCACATTAAGGAGTTTAGACTCTAGCCCAAACAGAAATTCGAAAGAGGATGTTTGGATAAACTAAGTTCCACAACTCAACTTCCACCGCCTCAACCCCTACACTTTAGGTCAATCCCCCCGACCAGTACTGGGTACCATAGCGGACTCTTGTAAGTATGTCAAGGCCCTATGAACTCCATATCAAGTAGCCATTTCTATAGGGGCGACTGACCTGACCTACACCAGAGCTCCGGACCCCAGAGGCAGAGGACCACCCAAAGAAAACCACAATTGAACTGTTAATGATATATATATAAGGGTTCTATTAAGGTCATACTGGGGTAATATTGAAAGAAAATGGAAACTACTATAGTATGTTGGGGTAGTATAGGGGTTATAGGTGACCTGTGGGATGCACAGACAATTCCGTTTCACGAGAGTGCTTTGGTTCTTCTAAACCCTAAACCCTAAACCCAAAAACCCTAAACCCCTAAACCTAAGGTAGGATCCTAGGACTATCATGTGTCTCCTTTTGGAATCCCTATGGTTGGAGCTACCAAGCTCCTCTAACTGCTGTTTGGGTAATCTACCCTTGAGTCACACGTGCCCTGAGGATGCTCGTCGCCCCTATAGCACCCAGAACTCCCTGGAACTCCTCAACCAGAAGGGTTTAGGGTGTAGGTTTAGGGTTTAGAGCTTAGGGGGGTTTAGGGCTTAGGGCCAGAAGCCAAGCGGCGAGCGCCGCTAGCGCCGGTGCAGAAGCGGAAGTTCCATCGAAGGCCAGGACGCTCTTGTTGACCACCGTCTGTAGATCAGTCGACGGCACCCCACGTTCCACAACGCACTTTTCAAAGTACTATGACTGTTACTATTGCTAATACTATTGACTATTGCTAATACTATTGCCAATACGAATACAATTGCTACTACTATTACAACTACTAGTACTATGACTATGACTATTACAATTCCTATGACTATGACGAGCACGATTACTATTACTACTATTTCCGTTGCTAAACTCGTACAATTACATTTACAAATATAGATACAATTACAATTTCTAGTACCCTTACTATTACTAATACTATTACCCCTACCTTTAAGATTGCCATTACTACTGCTGTTGGAACTGTTATTTCTTTTGGATGTTGGGGACTTCAGGTTCAGGGAGTGGGGTCAAAGGTTCGGTTTTTCTCAAGGTTTAGCGTGCGGAGTTGACGGGGTTTGGGTGGGGCAATACTGTTGTACCAAGAATCCTGCATGACCTTAGTATACCACGGTACTATACTTCCCTAGGCATGAAGTACTTAAAGTCATGCAGGATTTAGTATCCACCGTATAGGGCTGAAGCACTCTAAGGGTGTTGAGCTGAGGGGAAAAGGCGTTGGGGTTTAGGGCTCAGAGCTCCGAGCTTAGGATTCACAAAATGGATGATTTGGGGTTTAGGGTTTAGGGTTCAGGATTTCGGGTTTTGGGCTTGGGGCTGAGGGCTTCAGCGTCATGGTGGCATGACGCCCCCACTTCTTTTAGGCCATTTCGATTAAGGTCTAGGTGAAGGGACAGGCTGGACAGAGCCAACGGGCAAACAGCGTTTCCACGCAGCAGCATGGCAAGTAATCTCATGTTGTGATAAACATTCCACGACTCATGGCATCTCCTATCATTGATGCCATAAGAAACCCATGAGAGGATGGGATCTAAACCTGGGGGATCTAGGGTGGGGATAGGGGTCAGCGAATAAACCCTAAACCCTCAGCCCGTAACCGTAATGCCTAAGGCCCCGATCCTAAAAACCTTTTACGCCTTAGGGCTTAGGGTTTAGGGTTCTCTTCTAGTGGCCACGATAGTCTCCTTCGAGCAATACCGGATCCCGGAACACTTTCTGGCTGTTTATACTAGAGGTATGCGTTAAATACTGTGAATTTACTGCCCTAAACCCTAATCCCCAAACCCTCAGCCCCAACCCCCAAACCCTAAGTCTCAAAAACCCCAAACCCCCAGCCCAAGCCCCCCCTCTGTGACTGACTTAGCCACAAGCCAACCCCAAATAAAGGAACAAACATCTTGAACCTGCGCAGGGTAGTGGGGTCCGAGAGTTGGTGTTCAGGGTCTGGTCTTAGGTTGGGTACTGCCCCCTCTCAGTAACAGTTGGATAAATATTAGACTATGGATATATATAGCCCTTAATAGTTTAGGGTCTTAGATTCCTGGGAATTTCTCATATAATCTTCTCAATCTGCGATGGGTCTCCAAAGGCCCCCGTGTTCTAAGAAACTCCTAAACTTTCCCAAGCGCTAACATCCCTGAACAGAAGTCCCCAAAATTGAGCCCAAATCCGTAAATCCCGAAACACCCCCAATGCCGAAACCTACACCCTAACCCACAGACCCCAAACCCTCAACCGTGAAAGATAACCCCAAACCCTGAGCCCCTCTCTACGCCTTAAACCCTAAACCCGAGCCCCTCTCTACGGCAGAGGAGCTGGATAACTTTGACCCGGAAGAGCAACATCCTCAGCACCGTCAGATACCCAGCGTAGCGCTCAAGAGTAGGCTTAAGGGCTTGGGGTTTGGGCCTTTGGGTTTAGGGTGAAGCCAGGGTAATTTAGAATAATTTCAAGTCCCAATTTAAAGCCATGTTCGTACGATTTCCTGTATAAACCACCATTTAGGGTGAGGTCGCTTTCAATTGCCCAGGTTACGGTTTATAGACCCTTAACTGCAAGAGCGCTCTGGTAAAATCATATAGGGTTTGGGCTTACGGGTTGAGGCCTAGTTGGACCTTGAACTTTAAGAACACTCTGGTCAAGGCAAACCTAAACTCTAAACCCTAAACCCTAAAACCTAAAACCTGAACCCTAAACCTAAACCCTAAAACCTAAACCCTAAAACATGAAGGCTTCAGAGCCAGGACCTTAGGCAAGAATGCAAGGCTCTGCATCCTAACCAGGGGATTAAATCCGTAGTCGGCTTGCCTAATGAACTGATTTTCTACACGGTTAAGGTTTAGGGTTTAGGGTTTAGGGTTCAGCTTACATAGGATCCTTCTAGCCACCTGTAGTCCAGCACTTTCTAAACCTTTTTGAACAAGGAAAGTTTTAGGATGTAGGTTCAAAGTTTCCCGCAACCCTAAACCCTAAATCCTGAAACCCTGAACCTCAGGGTTGGGTTGGAGTTCAGGGTTTACCTAGACCCTCCAAGGTAGTGCCTTTTTGGTAGCCCTAAAAGAACCCCAACCAAAAAAAACATGCCAAACTCAAAAGGGAACTACATTGGAGGGTCTAGGTAGAGTTTAGGAGCCAGGGTTCCGTCTTGAGCAATCAAGAAGGCAACCACAACTGGATTAGGCCTCCACTTGCAAGAGCGGTAAAGATCATAGATCAACTAAACTAGTAGGTTTGCAGGCCCCATAAGAATTAGATTTTTATGGCTTTAGGATGATATAGGGATCAACGGCAGCATTTTTTTAGGGTTTAGGGTTTATATGTTCGAACCAACCCTTGTAAAGCTTCCTTTGTGTACCCTGGACCCTTGACCCGCTCACTGCAACATTGCCGGCAGCTAATCCTCATAGGTTCCCCTACTACCCCCCTCTATGCCACCCCGCCTAGGTTCCCCCCTTAATTAAGGTTATTTGGGGATAATTGAGCTTATCTAAGGTTCATTAAACGGGAACCTCGGGGTAGTAGGGGAACCTATGATAATCCTCATCCCGATCACCCCCACCAGCTCCTCGCAGAGAAGCTCTGGACAACACCAAACAACCCAACAAAACGCACAGTGTCTGGAAGCACAAGAAACTGTTTAACATTGATTACTGGTAGTAAGTAGAGAATACGCGAATATAATCCCCATATAATCCCTATACTATCTTCCCTGACTCCCTACTAAACCTACATCCTATAATCCCTAAACCCTAAACCCTATAAAAAGTTCCCTCACTAACCACCACTAGACCGACCTGAACCTCAACCTAGAGTGGATTCCGCCACACCTTGAAAAGGACCCAGAAGAGGTGGATTAAGGTTGAGGGTTTAGGGTGTAGGGTTTAGGGTTTAGAGTTCAGGGTTTAGGGTTCAGGGTTTAGAGTTCAGGGCTGAGAGTTCAAGGTTTGGGGTTCAGGGTACCGTGTTTAGGGTTCAAGGTTGAGGGTTAAAGAGTTCAAGGTGTAGGGTTTTGGTTCAGTGTTTAGGGTTTAGGGCTCCCAGTTGAAGGTTTTAGAGTTCAAGGTTTACCTGGACCCCAAAAGTATGTAAAAATAATGGCCTTTATGGCCATTATTAGAATTTAGGGCTATCATTTTACATACTTTTGGGGTTCAGGTAGGTTTCACGTTTCAGGTTTTAGGGACCCAGGAGTCTTCAGGGTCTATCCTAGCTATGGGGACTTCTGGGGACTGAATGTATGGCCCTGGATATCATGTTCAGGTCTATTTAAGAACCAGTAGCAGAATCATATGAGCTATAGTCTAAACTCCCTAAAGGAGGTTATATGGGGGATTATATAGGGGACTACTACAAGGGTTATTAATGGGGATACTAGGAGTTTGTTTAGACTACAGCTCATATTAAGGAAACTCAAAAGGGGATACATGGTATAGGGAGGATGTAGGGATTATACTCCCTGATTCTCTACGAAGAACCAGTAATTGAATCATGTAAGGAAGCTCAAAACAGACACCCTGGAAATCATCCCGCTAAACCCCTACATAGGCCCAGCTTGCATTTCCTTTTATATGTTCTTTTCTATGTGATTCTCCATGGCCCCTAAACCCTAACCACAACCCAAAAAAACTGAACCCTAAACCCTAAATTTCAATCCCCTGAACCCTAAATCCCAATGCCCTGAACCCTAAACCCTAAATCCCTAAACCCTAAGCCCTAAATCTCATTCCACTGAACCCTACATCCAAATGCCTTGTGCCTAGCGTCTGGCGCAGCGCGCCTCCCCTTCACCAGTGGTCGCAAGGAACAGCCCGAGCGGTTCACCTTGAAATTCTAGATTGAGGGTTCAGGAGTTCAGGGTTCAGGGATTAGGGTTAGGCTTTAGGGATTAGGGTTGGGTGGTTCAGGGCTCAGGGACTAGGGTTTAGGCTTAAGGGATTGGGGTTTAGAGTTTGGGGGAAAGGGTTTAGGTTTCAGGGACTAAGGCTTACGGTGTAAGGTTTGGTGTTAAAGGTCTTGAGGGTTTTGGGTTTAGCTTTGGGCCCTAAACCCTAATCCGGAAACCTGACAGGTGATCAATGTTAGCTCCACATTAGTACTCAGACCCAGAACTTCAAAATCCCGCCCCTGCAACATGACTGTATATAACTACACCATTCTAATCCATTCTGCGTAGCATAGGTTCCAGAGTCCTAATCGGGAGCTATGGCGAATAACAGTTAGCATAGGGTTTAAGGCCCTGACTGGCATTTTCATCCTTGTTGCACTATGCCTGTTTAGGGACCAAAGAGCCGAAACTATTCAAGCCTCTACCCTAAGGGTCCAAGGACCCACATAAATGGGCTTGAGGGTCGAAATACGATATGTTAATAGTATTTGGGCCCTAACACCCTATTACTTGGGTCCTTGGACCCTTAGGGCTACATTTCACGGCTTTATGGCCTAAAAACTCTGCGGACAGGTAGCATGCTGGCAGGGAATCTTCAGGTCGTCAACCTTGCAGGCACCAAGGGCGCAACACCACTCCAAACGAGCGTGAATCCCACAAAGACTGCTAGACTTTAGATTTTAGGGGTTTTGGCCCCACGTAAGGACCACGGTAGTCTAGAAGGGAAATCCTTGCGGGCTCCACGCTTGTTAGAAGGTAAGGCTGTGGAATGTAAAGGCGGGCAATCAAACGTCCCTGTGCAACCCAGACATAATGCTATAAGCACCCAAACCCCCTAAACCCTCTAGACCGGAACTAAGCCCTGAACCGCACCCCCTATTTCCAAGCCCTGAGCAACCACTAACCTGAACATCTAACTCTAGAAGCGATGAAAACCGTCGTCCACAAAGTCTAGAACATGCTACCAGCTCTAAGCTACTTGGACTTCTACACTGCTCAACCATAGACAAATCCTCATATGAGTGATTGTCAAAATTATGGTCCCTGTTTGGGTCCCTATTCTAGTACGGCAGCTAATATTTAGGGTACCCAGAAAGGGACCATAATTTTGACAACCACCCATATACATACTGTCAAAAGCACTCCAACATCCGGTTCTCATCTAATCAGGCCATTCCATTACATTGCCTACACCAAGAGCCCTAAAAGCCAAATGAGCTATGGTCGCCCCTGCGCTACTCCCCTATACAACCCCTAAAAACCCCCTTTGGGCAGTTTTGAACCTGAAACCTAAACCCTAGACCCTGAACCCTCAACCCCAAACTTTTAAAAGGCTCAAATCGTAGCAAGGCGCTGGCCGGGAGCTGTTCTGCACATCGCAGGGCTGGCAGTCCTTCAGTGGATACTAAAAATCCTGCATGACCCTAAATACCCTATACCTAGGGAACTATGGGACTATAGTATATTAAGGTCATGCAGGATTCTTCGTATCAACAGTTCGGTGTGCTGCGGGCTTCTCAGGCTTAGAGAACCTTTTGGGTTTCAGTTAAGGAACTTCCATGAAGTTAGGGCTTAGGTTTTAGGGTTTAAAGTTTAGGTACTATAACAAGGGTATGTAGAGTTTAGGCTATTTAGGGCTTGGAGTTTAAGGTGCATAGGATTTAGGGTTTAGGCTTAGTTACTATAACAAATCCAATGATTTGCTACATACCCATATTCTGGTATCTTAAGTTCAGTTCCTTAATGGCAACGCAGACTTTGGGACGTCAAAGGCGTCTTGCAGGGTAGTGGGGGGGGGAGGGGGGTGTTTAGGGTTTAGGGATTAGGGGTTCAGGGTTTAAGGTTTAGGGGGGGGGAGTTAGGATTTAAGGGTTTACAGCTGTTATTCAGTATACTTACAAGCCCTAGAAGCCATAGGAGCGATAATCTACACCTCTTAAAGGGCGTTGTATAGGGGATTCTATAGGGGAATAGTGTAGGGGGTTTTAAAGGGGATACTAGGAGTTTGAGACTTTAGCCCATGTATAGTAACCCCAGCTATCCCCATTGCTGACCTACGTAGTAAATGCCCTGACCCTACTTCAACTTGAAGAAATTGGGGACTCAGGGCTCAAGTGTTTGGGGAAGGATTTAACGTTTGCAGGTGCTCTATAATTTCCATACTAGTGTTTATAAGAGGACCTTACGAAAATGTAGGTGAAGTAGGTCTAGGCCCCTAAACCTTAAACCAGGTAGGTCTAGGCACACACTACATGGCCCTTCAGGCCCTACTCATGGATTCTCTCATGCCTCATCAAATCCCCATAGCCCCGACGCACATGTTCCTTTTCAAGCCCGGGTTTAGGATTAAAGTTTATGGCTTAGGGCATCCTGATGTCTACCAACACCTCATCAACTTCCACACTTGCCCCGCACCCTTCCCCATGCCAGACTACTACAACAAAGCCTTTGTCCCCAAACTTGTCGCTGACCTGAAATCCTAATCAACCCTGAATCATCAACCCAGAATCCTACACCCCAAGCCACAAAACTTGAACCTTCAACACCCTAAGCCCTAAACCTACTGTAAACCCTAAACCCCCACCCCAAAACACTCTACGCCATAAACCGTGAACCTCAAGGGTAATTTCCCAAAATAGTGGCACCTCATTGTAGACTCCTAAAATACGATGATCCTTATTATAGGGACCACCCAAAAAAACTTGAAAGATAGGCCCTAAGCCATGAAACCTAAGACCCTAAGCCCTGAAACCCTAAGACCCTAAACCCCTAAGACCCTACGCCCTAAGCCCCTAATCAGCGAAGAAGGGGGGTTTGTGGTTGAGGGATTACGGTTGAGAAGTAGGGGTTTCGGGATAGGGTTGAAAAGCTAGGGTTGAGGTTGGGGGTCGGATAAGGAAGTTTCGAGGTTTTGGATCCTACGCCCTAATGTAAAATCAGCTTAGTAAGCTTGTGTTCTACTGGCCTTTGGGTCGGGGCGCTGTGTATGTTCGTAGCAGTAGTAGCAGTAGCAGTATTGTAGCACCAGTAGGAGCGGCAGCAATGAAATCAAGAGTGACACAATAGCAGCGATCATGATAGTGGAGGTAATTGTCATTGCTTCAGAAGTAGGTAGGTAGGTAGATAGGTAGGCAGGCAATTAGGTAGGCAATTAGGTGGGTAATTAGGTAGGTAGGTAGGTAGGCAGGTAGGCAGGTAGGCGGGTAGGTAGGTAGGTAGGTCGGTTGGTAGGTGCTGTGGTGGTGGCAGTGGCGGTGGTAGTCGGCGTTGCTGCCGGTACCAACTCCATGACAAGCGACCATTCCTGAGCCTGGGATGGTGTGAAGCACTGAGCAGGGGCTTGCGCCAGAAAAAAAACAAGATGTGTCTCGCGCTGGGGTGGGAGGGAGGGGATTGGCGTGGCAGTGCAAATCCGCGGCCGCCGGCATTTTATTCAAAAGTGGAGATCAACCTTCCTGGCTCCATCTGAGATCCCCCACCCACCCACCC
>CAJNIZ010001214.1:0-21336 GCA_905231905.1 Symbiodinium pilosum | reverse complement strand
GGGTTTAGGGTTTTGGGATAATGGAAAAGAAAATGGAAACTAGTGTAGTATATTGGGGTTCTATTGGGATAATGGGAAAGAAAATGGAAACTACTATAGTATATTGGGGTTAGGACCTGTCGACAGATTTGCAGGGTTTAGGGTTCAGGGAGGGTTCAGGGCTTAGGGTTCAGAGAGGGTTTAGGGCTAGGGTTCAGGGAGGGTTTAGGGCTTCGGTTTCAGGGCTTAGGGTCTGAGACTTACAGTTTAGGGTTTAGGGTTCAGGGTTTTGGGCTTACGGTTCAGGGCTTAGGGTTTGCAGTTCAGGGCTTAGGGTTTACGGTTTAAGGCTTGGTCTATGGGAAACTGTGGCTTCACTGGGTAAGTCGTCCTCTACCAAATCTATAGTCCTGATAGAATCATTACCCGGGCTCGAAGCAAAAGGTGCGCATACATTTTTTGCGTCAAAAACGTGCTCGCAAAATTGTGCTTGAAGGCTTTGGCACCCATGCTTATCGCTATAGTGTGTACTTACACATTGCTCACACAAGCGACTCCTGTCTAGACAATGTAGAGGCCTGGACACTTGGGAAGATCATCACCTCATACACCTTGCGTAACTATAGACCTTCCCAGGCGAGCTGCTGTCTTCGGCGTAGTCACCAGCCTCGATAGCAATGGTAAAGTTGAACAAGCAGCAGGCCTTCTGTATGGCAAGGCCACCATAACGTGACCTGGGCACTCCCACCTTGAAGCGTTGAATCAGGTTGTCCATCCCTAAGGGTCCAAGGACCCAAAGAAGGGGGTTTTAGGGCCAAACTACCATGATTATTATAGTATTTGGGCAATGAAACCCTATTATTTGGGTCCTTGGACCCTTAGGGTAGTATTACAGCTTTTCCGCATGTTTAGCACGTTCCAAACCATGACTTTCTGCGATGGATATTGCCACGTGGGGTTTCTCAAAAGTCGGAACTCTCGGCTTGGGCGGTCTGGGGAAAACATGGGAATAACAAAGTAGTATGGGGTCCCAGTCAAGGACTCTTTGGGGTTTAGGGTTTAGGGTTCTTTTTGGCGCTAAACCCTAAACCCTAAACGTGGAGCTTTGGTCGCTTGGAAACAACCACGCGCCTCGCGGAGCAATAGGGTTTCGACTCCAGTGAGGGCATCGTGGCGCCCACGGAAGTTACCTGAGCTCAGGGCAAACTCCCCTGTTGGGTTTAGGATTTAAGGCTATTAGGGCTTAGGGTTAAGGATTTAGGATTCAGGGCTGAGGATTTAGGGTTTGGGGTTTAGGGTAAGTTGAGGTTTTGGGATTTTCCATTTGTCTCCTTGAACAAGTTGGAGGATGTAGGGGTCAACTGGGTGTAATCTCTTTCCTCGCACCGTTCAACACCCAAAGCCATGACTGAAGACGGAATGCCTGAAAAGGGTTTAGGGTTTAGGGAGGATCCAAGTACCTGAATGACAGAAGATGTTGGCCCGAAGTATCTCCAAATGGGGCCCAGAAGAAACACTATTTTGATACTTAGAGTTTCAAGGGAAGGCAATCGCGGCTCTACGCCATTTCTGTAGCCGTCATTTGGTGATTTCACAAATCTCTGGGCCACTGGGGCTTCAAGTTCGGTAGTTTCCCTACATAACGAGAACTCAATATAAACCCCTAAATTTCAAGTAAAATACTGTCATCCTAAAGACAAGTACCCCCTCCCAAAGGACCACCAATTCTGGGAAACCCTGATTGGAACGTACGCAGCCAGGGGTTGCGATTTCAGCTTAGGATTTGGGGTTCATGTTTAGGACATTACGCGAGTGCTTGAACCACACCCGGTTTGGGCTCCAAGTATAGCACAAGTATGCAGCCACATACACACCTGCGCTCTACTCGGACCGTAAGCCGTCCAACCCAAAAAAACCCTAATTAGACCCCAGCCCCCATACTCAGGGAACTCAATACCCCTCAACTTAGGAATATTCCGTGAATCATATCAGGGACTGGGTACGCTCTAAGGTATGCTCCTTGATTACTGTGAACCGGGCGTTCCGGACCCCCTAAACGAATATCAAATTTGCAAACTCACCAGCATGCAAAATTCCTAAGGAATCTATTAACAATGACCGAATCAAACCAAGGCAATAACAGCCCTAACTCATATAGCCTTTGCATAATCCCAGCTTCCCGTGTTTTTCCGTTTGAGTCTTGTTGGCAGCTCTTCCATTCCCATACATACCACTGCATAAACTTTGAAACAGAAAAGCCTGGACCCCAAGCCCTGAATCAGCCCAAAAGCCTAAACCCCCCAAACCCGATCCCCTGTCCAAACCCCAAATGAGCTAAGGTCTAAACTCCTAGTATCCCCCCTAAAAAACCCTATAGTAATCCCCTACATACTCCCCTATATAACCCCACTTTAAGGAGTTTAGATTATAGCTCAAACAGACCCTGAAACCTAAACTCAAGGCGTATAAGCCTCCCTCGGCTTCGATGGGCAACTGGTAGATATGCGGTAGGGTTTAGGGTTTAGGGTTTTAGGGTTTTAGGGTTTAGGGTTTAGGGTTTAGTTTCCCTAAATAAGGGGGACCCCAATATGGGAGTTTCCCAAAATTAAGGGTACCCTTTTGGGGGTCCCTATAATAAGGACTATTTTGGGGGTCTATGTTGGGGTCCCCTTATTTTGGGAACCCCAAAATAGACCCCAAAATACTACAAACCTTATTATGGGGACCCCTAGAATGGTACCCCTAACTTTGGGAAACCCTAAACCCTATATACCCCTCTATACCCTCATAGAACCCCTATATCCCCCAATAAAGGCACCCCTAATTTTGGGAAACCATCCACATATCTGCACAGCCACGGTTGCGGTAGCACCTTTCAGGCCTGGAACCGGAAGGAGTTCTCCCTGCAACCAGTACTGGTTGCCTGAATAAGGTAAGCAACATAACCCTAAATCCCAAATCCTCAGACCCTTAAACCCCTAAACCCTAAACCTCAAACCCTAAGCCCTTAAACACTTAACCCCTAAAACCTTAAACCCTTAACCCTTAAACCCTCCCACAAAAGGTTTTCAACAGGACCTGGGATTTCCAGAGCCGCTTTGGGCCTAGCCTCCAGCTCATCCAGAGTTGCCTCCCAAAGGCAAAACCTTCAAAACCATAGCTCCGCCCTGCTTAAGAGCGTGCAGCCATGAGCCTTCAGAATCCCAACGACAACATAAGATGAAGATGAATTTGCGTTGTTGACCTAGATGGAACTACCTGAGCTTAGGTCATAAGCCCCTAAAACGAGTGGGTTTGGGTGGCTTGGCCGCCTCAAACGGCATGGGGTGGGTGAATGTGTTCAATGGCCTTCCACAGTCGGACTATTGCAGCTCCTCGCAAGCTGCGTCACCTTGCAGCTAGTCTATCGCATGTTCCACATAACATCACAGCAAAACCCTAGACCCTAAACGCTGAATGCTAGTTTCCCCAAATAGGGAGACCCCAACATAGACCCTCAAATACTATAGTCCTTATACTATAGTCCTTATTATAGGGACCCCCAAAAAGGTACCCCTAATTTGGGGAAATCCCCGAATCCTAAACCCTGAGCCCCGAAGCTTACGAGCTCAGGAACCCAAGGCGAAGTTCCAACCAAGTCCGGCAGAAAGTCGCAGTCGGTGCCCACGGCACTGTTCCTCGCAGCATGCTGCTCCACCAGGGAGACGCGGTTTAGGGTTTAGGCCCAGGAAAATTAAGTTTCGGTGTATATATATATATATACATACAGATTTAGTTATGTACAATTATGTAGGGGTCTCCCCCAGGTTAGCTGTAGAAGCCTCAACAATCGTCAAAATTAGGGTCCCTCTAAAATTAGGGATGATGGGGAATGTGCTTCTCCCCAGGAAGACTGGGTTTTTAGTGCTAAGGGTTTTGGGGTTGAGGGTTTAAAGGTGTCGGGCTTGGGGAAGAAAATCCGAGTAGCAAACGGAAAAAAAAGCAAAGAACACCTAATGGAACCTGGATTTATGTTGGATTTGGAAAGTTTGAGGCCCAATACTCTGCAATTTCGGAAGATTCCCTAAATCATTTGAGGGACCCTACTATCCTCTAAGGTATACACCTATATTAAGGTGTATTGCCCTCTAGAATTCCTTGCGTCTGCCAGTGTGTATGCGCCACAGGATGGAAATTTCACGTTGCGCGTACTGCGGAAACGTGAGATTGGAATTTCACTGTCCGTCTGCTTGTCAATTTGTGCCATAGTCTAAACTCCCAGCATCCCCCTTAATAACCCCTATAATAGTCCCCTATATCATGGCCTACCACCACCCCGCTTTAAGGAGTTTCGACTCTAGCTCGTGTACCAACTCACATGCCAGGTCTCCCGTTGTCGCCGCTGGCAACAATCACGGTGATCCCTCGGAGCACCAACCTCAGAAGCAACAGCAGAACAAGCAAAGGGTTCAGGTTCTAGGTTTTAGGGTTTAGGGGTCTAGGGTTTAGGGGTTTAGGAATTCAAGATTGGAAGCCCGGCTTGAGTTTGTAAGGTCCAGGGTTGGGGCCTTTTCCTGTGAGTTGGCATCTGCAACACCCACAATATACGCACGGAATGTTCACCGAAAATGGGTCATGACCCAGGAAGCATGATTAAGGGCTTAGGGTTTAGTTGGCAGTAGGGGCCACTGCAGGACCCTAAGCTTTTTTGAGGCTTTCTGAAACTCAGTGTGAGGCCCCAGAGAATCTATAGACTCGAAATCGAAAGCCTAAATCCTTGAAAACTCCCAACTCCAAACAAAAGTGCAGAAAAACCAGCTGCATGGAGCACAGGTGGGTCATCACGAATAGGTAACGGTGCTTTGACTCGCGAGTCGCTTCTTGTACGCGCCAACACAGTTTCCTTTTCTTACTCAGCAAGCCTAATACACCAGAATGGAGGAATTTAGAATCAGTATACTTCAAATGGCGCTTGAATCTTGAACATGTTTTAAGAATGTTCTTGCATTAGGGTTAGTGGGCCCTCCTGGGTATCGTCCCGAAGCTCCACAGACGTCCTCTGCATCGCCTGCTGTGAGTGCGGAGTTGTTTTGCTGTGTCCGCAGAAGGTGGGGGTGATGTGCACTCATCGGGAGTCTACATGGAAAGCTAGTAGCCTATGATGACCCAGAAAATTCAAATCGCTTGGGTGGAAGTAGCTCATCATTTTGAGAGACTTTCCATGTAAATCCCGACCCCCATTACAAGAGCCCTAAACCTTAATCCCTAAACCCTAAACCCTAAGCCCTAGACCCTAAACCTAATCCCTAAACAGCGTGTCTAGACTTGTGCAGGTGTATAGTCCCCGTTAAGTAGATAAAATGTGGCTTTGGGTATATATATATATGTTTCAACAAGATCCCCATCTACCCCATATTCTAGTTACTTAAGGGGGACTATATAATTAGCTTCCATGCATCGAAGCCACTTGAGCAACTCATAGTCCAAGCGCTGGATGAAGATGGGAGGATACAATGCCTCCAAGGCATGAAGTTTGGGAGCTTTTGGGTTTTTGGGTTTAGGGTGAATATAAGAACCCCAAAGCTGTAAAGCAAATCCTTGACCATGACACACCCCAGCGTTGTTGCGTGCGTGTATCACTATACAAACGGAATTAAACACGATACCTCATGGCCCAAAATTTCAAGAGTGTAAAGTGTACCTTCCCAGCAACTAAGCTTCCACCTTGCTTGCCAATAATACTGCTCCGCCTTCTCCCCTGGGAGCCATTCGTTTGCATTTGCCATGTGTCCCCCTTTTCCAAGCTCTGTGCTCCTTTAATCCAGCCCGACGTCCTAAAGCCCTCTAAACACCAAACCGGAAGCCCTAATCCTGATCCCTGAATCCTAGACCCTGAATCCTAACGTCTTGTCCGTAAACCCTCTTCTCCAAACCGAAACCCAAAGTCTGCACCCTATAAACCCAAAACCCTAAATCGTCACCAAAACGTAAACCCTAAATCCTAAACCCTAAAGCCCACAATCCTAAACCCTAAACCCTATGCCCTACACCAAAAGCCCCAACCCTAATCCCTAAATTCCAATCCCTAAACCCTAAATGGATCCTGAACTCTGCCCTTCCCTGTGAAACCCAGACCCCCAAAGGGATCTAAAAATTAAATTCCCTAGAAGACTATGGGGAATTCAGAAGGGGTTATATAGGGGTTATTGTGGCTTTACATGGGGGGCCTAAACCCAAAACCCTAAACCGCAAACCCAAACCCCCAAACCCCAAACCCTAAACCCTAATCCCTAAACCCTAAACCCTAAACCCTAAACCCAAAACCCTAATCCCTTAACCCTTAATGGACCCTGAACTCTCCCCTTCCCTGTGAAAGCCTAAACCCTAAATAGTAGTTTCCATTTCCTTTCCATTATCCCAATATTACACCAATATAATCCCAACATATAACCCCTATAATCCCTATGGTTTCCAGCAAAAGGAACCTAGGGTTTCCATGTTCTTTTCCATTATCCCAATAGAACCTTAATATACTATAGTAGTTTCCATTTTCTTTCCCATGATCCCAAAACCCTAAATAAACCCTAAGCCCTAACCCCCTATACCTGATCCCTATCGCTTTTAAAGGGACCTAGGGTTTCCATTTTTTTCCCATTACCCCTTTCTAGGATGCCTCGGCATCCCCCCAGCTGATGGAATGCACCAAAGGCGGAGAGGGATGATCGTTGACCTGATCCGAAGGGAATGAGGGTTTCAGGGTTTAGGATTTTGGGGGTTTAGGGTTTCAGGGTTTAGGGATCAGGGCTTAGGATTTGGGGTTTAGGGTTTCAGGGTTTAGGATTTTGGGGGTTTAGGATTTGGGGTTTAGGGGTTTCAGGGTTCAGGATTTGGGGTTTAGGGTTTCAGGGTTTAGGATTTTGGGGTTTAGGGTTTCAGGGTTTAGTGTTTAGGGTTTCAGGGTTTAGGGTTTGGGGTTTAGGGTTTCAGGGTTTAGGATTTTGGGGTTAGGGTTTAGGGTTCCAGGGTTTAGGATTGAGGGTTTAGGGTTTAGGGATTAGGGTTTAGGTTTTGGGATTTAGGGTTTCAGGGTTTAGGATTTGGGGTTTTCGGTTTCAGGGTTTAGGATTTGGGGTTTTCGGTTTCAGGGTTTAGGATTTGGGGTTTTGGGTTTCTTGGTGTGGAGAGGGATGATCATTGACCTGATGATGGAGAAGCGAATGGAAAAGAACATGGACAACGAAACGGGAGCTGGGATTGATTTTGTGTGTGGAGAGGGTTGATGGATGACCTGCTACGGGCCTAAACACTTCGAATATGGCTTGTGGAGCCTGCTATACTCCAGCTTCATAGGGATCACAAGGTCGTGTCACAGCCGAAAAATTGGAATCATGGAAGCATGACAAACAACATGGAAACTCGGGGTGATACAGGGTTTTGGGTTTAGGGTTTAGGGGAGGGAATCGTAATTTCTTAAAATAGAGGGACCCCAATATAGACCCCTATATACTATAGTCCTTATCATGAGGACCCCCAAAAAGGTACCCCTAATTTTAGGAAACCCCCATACAGGGGTTTAGAGGGATCGCACGTAGGGCCCAACTAGATACAGGCAGTGAGTGTAGCCCTATGTCCTCTTCGTTGTCAACCTCAAAGACAGCCCTTGCATAACCCCTATGATACCCAAACCCTCAGTCCCAAGCCCCAGATGTATCCGTGAAACCTAAATACACGCGAGCCCTAAACCCAAAGCGTAAGCTCTGAACCCTAAGGCACCCAAACCCGAGAATTTTGAAACTCTCAACCCCATTCCCCAAACCCTGAATGCTGAAACCTACGCATATGGCACTTTCAAAACAACGGGCCCTAAAGACAATGAGGATATAGGGGCTTTACAAAGGATTTTGGGTGCTTGCTGCTAAGGATTCTATGCGAGCGTTGTTCCAAAACCCAAAACCCACCCTAAGCCCAGACCCTTATAGTCCCCCTTCAATAGATAGAATATGGGGTATATGGGGATCTTATTCCCATGTACCCAAAGCCATATTCTATGTACTTAAGGGGGACTAGAACCCTAAACCCTAAACCCTAAATACACTATTTTCTATCTACTTAAGGGAGACTATAACTCCAAACCCTGAACCCTAAACTTCCAGATGTCTGCCTGGACTGCATAGGCCAGCATGAACCCATCCATGGAATTTGGATCCACTCCCCACCTGAAGGGTTCAGGGCTTAGGGTAGGTGAGGATGGGTTTAAGGTGTAGGTGTTAGGATGGGTTTAGGGTGTAGGTGTAGGGTCTAGGGTAGGTTAGGATGGGTTTAGGGTGTAGGTTTAGGGTTTAGGGTTCAGGGTTTAGGGGGCTACTACCCCGATAGTGAAGGATCGGATGAAAATAGAAGATTGAAACTTGCATGAGATGTGTTTTGGGCTAGGTAGGCACATTACCAAACAGTAAGGAAACCTATATTAGGAACAGTATAGTTGGATATAGGTTATAACCTGGTTTTAACACGAATGTTTTCCTACCTGAGTTTACCGGCTTCCTATGGGGCTAGGCACTGAGCTTGTAGCCCTAGATTCCTTTTTGGGTTTGGTCTGATGATACACATTGAAGCTCCGAATGTGCACCAAAAAAACCTTAAAACACCTAAAACGCCAAACCCAAATCCAACGCAGAGTCTGGTTGTAGGCCTGAGGCCCTGAAACCCCAAATCCTAAGTCCTTAAGCCCCAAACCAGAAGCCCTGTAGACACATTTTGGGCAAGACCAGCTTGGGGTCTAGGGTTTAGGGTCAAGGCTTGCAGGTTGGGTACTGCCCCAAACCAGAAACCCTGTATACCTTAACGTATGTTGAGAAAGGGTTTCGGGTTGAGGGTCTAGGGTTGAGGATTTAGGGTTGGGTACGGCCCCCACCAAGCAACTGTTTATAGTTGGGCAGTATTAAGGGCTATATATATATATGTATACGTATTTATCCTTTTTAGTTTACAGTACATATTAACAAACTGTTACTGAGTGGGGGCAGCACCAAATCCCAAACCCCAAATCCCAAATCCCAAACCCCAAACCTTCAAACCCTAAACCCTGAAGGCTTAACCCAAAACGTTGAACCCTAAAACCCTAAGCCCTAAGCCTTCAAACCTCAGACTCTAGTCCGGGAACAATGAACCCAAAACGCTACAAAGGCCCCAAAGGCCCCAAAGTCTTGAAAAAGCTTCCAGAAGGGAGCGGCGTTTAGGATTTAGGGTTTTGAATTTAGGGTTGTGGGCTTAGGGCTTAGGGATGTATAGATTTTGAGTTTTGGGTAAAACTTGTTGTCCTGCTTGCCAAATTGGGAGACATGTAAATTTCAAAAGTAAGATCATTGTCAGGGCGCTTCTCCTGCAAAACATGCCCCCCCCCCCCCTCCCCAAAAGTAGGTTGTGTAACCTGAACAGGCGACCTCAGAAAGGGACCATTGTTTGACAACCTTCCATACAAGAAACTCTCGGTTTCTATGATACAAGCTCTAGTTTGGATACTTTTCAAGGGAATTATGCTGTTCCGGGAGCGCTCTCGGGTTGTTTCAAGTCCTGCTAAGCACTCCGATCCCTGGAACTTATGGGAGTTTGGCATCATGAGGTCATGCAGAGTTTGCCCGAAACCCTAAACCCTCAACCCTAAACCTTAAACCCTGAACCCTAAACCCTGAACCCTAAACCCTCAACCCTACTCCGTAAACTGGGAAGGGAAGGCTGCTGTCGAGTTGCCAAGTTGTATTAGCCCCGAACGCCAGCGACGTAATGACCTGCCGGATCTCTCGGAGTGTCGATGAGCGTGGGAGGGTTTAGGGTTTAGGGATTTAGGGTTTAGGGGTTTAGGTTTTAGGGTTTAGGGGTGGAAGGTTTAGGGGTTTAGGGTTCTGATTTTCTGTTGTACTTGGGGCTTGGGATTCACGATCCGAACAGCCCAAAGTAGCTACTGTTTATAGGCCTTAGGGCCTAAAGTAGATTTTGTTTATGGACATACATGCCCGGGTTATTGGGAACCTCGAATGTTAATCCCTGAATCCCTACGGCCCGTCAGCCCTAAGATTGCAAACCGAGATACCTGAGTAACAGTGGATGCTGTTCCGTTGCAATCGTTGTAATCGGCTCCTCCAGAGCCAAAGCATCCCCACCCAACTATCTCAAGTATGTCTTCAATCCGAAAGGAATCTTTCGGCAATTAGGGTGTGTGTTCGTGTTCAGTACCTTCAATACCAGGGAAAAACTATGACGGCGGTTGCACTCCCATACCTGGCCAAAATGCAAAACCCTCTTCCTCTTGTTGACACTACAAATCCCGCATGACCGTTAGTTTCTTGTATAGCTGAACATTGCCTGTAGCATACGAAGGTCATTCAGAGGTTTTTGGCATTAAGAGTAAGACCTGAACCCCAAACCCACGAACGCACCCTTAGCCTCTTGCGGCCCTTGATACTCTGGACCCAAACAACCCCACACCCGAAATCCCAAACATTAATCCAACATCCTGGAACCCAAATGCAAAACCTAAATTCTAGCTCATCATCCGTCAGCCGAAGCTCTGAAGCCACAATCCTGACCCTCAACCCATAAGACCCTGCGACCGTGAATGGCAATCTAAACCCTAGGTCTTCGACAATTAACCCGAAACCCCAACAACCCAAACCCGAAATCCTTACCCCTACAAACCTCACACAAAGCCTAAACCTGTAAACCCCTAAACCCCAATCCCTGAACCCTTACGTACTTCAAATTCCAACAGACGCCTGGAGGTCCAAAGAGCCCTCTCCACCTGTATCTGCGTTATCCACCTTGCAAAGGAGTTAGGGCTCATGGTTTAGGATTTAGGGTTTAGGATTTAAGGCTTAGGGTTTGGGGTTTAGAGTTTTAGGGCTTTGGGTTTTGGATTTGATTAGGCTTCAGGGTTGATGTAGATTTTTGCTTGAGCTGAGCAAATGAGAGAGAAAGAGAGAGAGAGTTTAGGGTTTAGGGAGGTGTGTCCATTTGTCCGGTGTGTAGGTCTTACCAAGGGTACTACAAAGACTGCATGACCCCAAGTACCTTATACCTTGGGAAGTATGGATGGTGTCACAGTATGTCATAGTATAGTCATGCAGGATTGGGAGTATCAACAGCCCCTAAACCCTACACCTTAAATCCTAACCCTGAAACCCTAAACTCTAAACCCTATACCCTAAACCCTAAATACCCTAAACCCTATAAACTTCAGAGCCAAAACCCTAAACCCTAATCCCACCAAAACAATGGAGGAGAAAGCTCCCCAGCTGATGACTGCAAGGCGAAACTCTGCTACCACAAGAAGGCGTTCCCTAAAGCTTGCAGGTGGTCAGCTGGGAATCTAAATAGGGTTTAGGGTTTAGGGTTTAAGGTTTTAGGAGTATAGGGTTTAGGGTTTAGGGGTTTAGAGGTTTAGAGTTTAAGGTTTTGGGATTACAGGGTCTAGGGATTATAGGGCTTCGGGTCTAGGATTTAGCGTTTGGGATTTAGGCTTAGGGGTTTAGGGTACTCGAGCCTAACATAGGACATCGCGCCTCGTCCAAGTTAATCCGAGGCCTGGAACAACCCACGGTACCGATTAGCCCTGAATCAGAGAACATGCCTTGACAAGCGGTTTAGGGTTTAGGGGTTTAGGGTTTAGGGCGTTTAGGGTTTAGGCTTGGGATCCGAACGCCATTTAGAAGTATATTCCTTAGTTAGTAGTTGAGGGCATTAACACCATTCAGAAACATTTTTCTTAGTCCAGGTCTAGTGAGGACTCTAGATGTTTTAGCTACCTCTTCAAAGCTATTCCAACCCTGAACGGGTTAGGATCCAGGGTTTGCATCCTCTTGTCCATTCCCTAAACCCTAGACCCTACACCCTAAACCCTCTCCCCTATACCCTCAACCCCTAAGTCCCTAAGCGCCTAAACCCGCAACCCCTAAAACTGTCAAAGCGGTGAGTGGGAGCCAATCCTAAATGGTAGGTTCCATCGTCTTCTCCATTCCCTACTTGCAACCAGGCCACCCTAAATTTTAGGGCTTAGGGTTAGGGGTGTAGGGTTCAGGCCTCATCCCGGTTTAGGGTTTAGGGTTTAGGGTCACAGATATGGCCACGAAGTTTCCACCCTATTCTCCAGGTGGTTTCCCCTTCTCTTTTCCATTCCCAAAGCCCTAAACCCCTACACCCTCAACGTCCCACCCTAAAACCCTAGAGTTTAGCGTTCAAGGTTTATAAACCTTAAACCCTAAACTCTAGGCCAAAACCCTAAACCCTAAACCCCTAAACCTTAAACCCTATAGGGTTTAAGGTTTAGGGTTGAGGGTACACCCTAACAACCGACAAGTTGAAAATACTCTCCAACTCAGCTTTGGGCTTTGCCACGGACGCCCTCCACCTGCTGCGTCTGTTCCATGATTCAGGGCTTGAGCTTGGGTTGAAGGTTTCGGGATTAAGGTTTAGGATTTCGGGTTTTTAGGGTTGAGGGTTTAGGATTGAGGGTTCGAGGAAGCAGGGCTTTCAGAAGCTGATGCCCAAGTAAGCGCGGGAGTGCAGGGAGCGGGGCTTTTCAGCTGTTGAGGTCTAATTCGCCTGAAGCTCCCACCTGTCAAAAGGACAAAGGCTTAGGGTTTGTGGGGGCTAGGGTTTGTATAGGGTTCAGGGAATAAGAGGTTTGGGGTTAAGGGGTAGGGTTTAGGGTTGGGTGTTGAGGGTTTAGGGCTTGTCGATCTACGTTTCGTGGCTTGGTTTCTGACACATGTTGGGAGCTGCTGTACACAAATTCGTTACTGCAACAGCTCACTCAACACTTGTAATACATGTCCGACTTCGGATACTGCAAGATCAAAAACTACTGTAGAGTGAGCTGTAGATGGTTCAACCTTGTGAACGCCTGTTCTCTGGACTCATGGGGATGTTGTGCCTAGAGCTACATTGAGCGGTTGACTGCCCACTTGTTTAAGCAGTTGGAAAGCCCGTAATCAGTGCCCCTCCGACAGCAATGGCAATGATGCGAATTTGAAGTACCCCTCTTTGGGTCCTGCACTCTTTCAGAAGTGCAGCTGGAAAAAATCCGATGCCCCTAAACCCTAAACCCTAAACCCCTAAACCCCTAAACCCCCAACCCTTAACCCTAAACTCTATGTCCCCAAAAACCTGACAAGACCCAACCTTGAAGGCCTGAAGGCCTCTCCTGCAAGCATCTCCAAAACCCCTAGATTAAAGCCCTTCAGCCTTGAGCCCAACCCTAAGGGTTTCGGGCTTAGGGTCAACAACTCGGTACATAAGGCCCTTTGATATCCCTGCAAAACACGCCGCCTGGAGTTCCATTCGATTGTCCATGATACCCTAGAGCCCAGAGGCCTCCAACAAACTCCTACCCGGAGCTCCAAAGTAAATGAACAAAACCTTGTATTCAAAAAGCTCTTTTTCTTCCCTGAGTCCCAAACCCCAAGAGGCTCGTAATGAACAAACCTCATGTCAAGTGAGTATTGAACCTAGTAACATGATATTCCTTTTATAAAATACTATAACAGAAAAGGAGGATAGAATCTTACTCTATAATGGGTACCATAATATCCCCAAATAAAATACTACTCAAGTGCACATCCTGACTTTACCCTAAACCCTGAACCCCAAAACCCTTGAACCTACTTAAGACCCTGAACCCTAGACCCAAATCCAAAATCCCACATGCTGAATTCTAATTACACCCTAAGCCCAGAACTCTGATTTGACCTTTCTAAATCCCAAACCCTAAGCCCTAAACCCCAGAATCAACCCCAGTTGGCCTGAATTTCATTGCGTAGGGCTGGGTCAAGGCCATATTCACGATGCAGGTGCTCAACATCCTGCGAAGAAAGTACGGTTTAGAGATTACGGATTGGGGATATTACCCCAACCGTAGAGAATCACATGGGAGAGACGATGGAGAAGGATATGGGATCTGGGTGTATTGACTTGCGAACATACCTACCAGGGCCCTTGTAATCCCCACATTTCGTACTATACTATATTCTTACCATATTCTAGGGCTTTCTGTTTGGGGTCCTCATGAGAGTCCTCCTAACAGGCAGCTCAAGTGGGATTATAAGGTGCATCTCAGGGCGTGCTATAAGCGCTATGTGGTCTATAATCAATATCTCCCAGATAAGTAATGGACAGGCTTTCCTCGTTAGGGTGGGTTTAGGGTTTAGGGAATGATCTATTGGAGATAGGTTCCTTGTTACGGATCATGTTAAGGACTCGCCCTAACCCCAAACCCCGAATCACTAAATCCAGACGCCCTAAACCCTGAACCCCTAAACCCTAAGTTCCCTAGACCCTAAACTCTAAACCTTAAACCCTAAACCCTAAATCCCTAAAACCCCAAACCCTAAACCCTAAACCCCATAAAGCCTGGACCTGAAGCGACTTAGGAATACTTCCTTTTGTCCGTGGCGTTTAGCCGCCAGCGCGCCTAGGGTTTAGGGTTTGGGATGTAGGGTTTAGGGTGTAGGGTTTAGGGCTTAGGATTTAGGATCAATGGCTTAGGGGCTTAGGGCTGCAAGGATCGCATTTCCCAACTAGGCACCAGGCAGTTGTGCGCCAGATCCACTTTGTTGCTTGTGATTACAACCCTTGCGCGAACATGTGTTATGGGCAACTACTGTAACCCCCTAGACCGTAAAAGCAAGACTTTAAGATATTACCTGGTAATACCTTGGTGTTTGTCTACATCCCTAACCCTGGAAAGCTATATGTTACCTCAGTTTCCATTTCGTTGTCCGTCTTATTCTCCATTTGATTTGCCATTATTCCCACCCACCCCAATAAAACCCTTCAAAGGGAAAAGACGCATTCTTCTCTTCCTGCTGTCCACACTTTTCGCCATCCAGAACCGGTCTAAACCCACAAGACGCGGAAGGACATTACACAACCAAAGCAAAACATGTAAACAAAAAACACTCCGATGACGATGCACAGGGCCAGGCTACCGCTACACCCCCTTATCAATATTCGTATTATGGTTATATATAGCCCTTAATATGACCCCTAATATAGACTGTCAGAGGGTGGGGTCGTATCCTAAACCCTAAACAAGTCCTGAACCCGGCCACAATCTTTCCCCCGCCGGTCCGCTTCTAGAAAGGACTCATCATTGAACTGTCCGACTGCCTCACACCCAAGATGATTTGGTTTGGGGTTTAGGGTTTACCAACATTAGGGTCTTATTTTGATACCGCTAAATATCAGGTGCAGTAATGAAATCTGTAACCAACAGGGGCGATAATTTCGAGAACAACCTAATTGTAGGCCCTAGCCTTTGAACTCTGAACCTGTACTTTAAGTCTACATTTATTAGGGGCCATATGGAGGGCTATATGTAGTATACATATTATCCAACTGTTACAGCGTAGTCAAGGGTTCATGCCGAGTTTAGATGATGTGGGGTTCTGGGTCCGTCTAGATTGGCGGAGTTGAATGTTGCGCCAATGAGGAGTTTGACTGGGAGAGTGGGAATGGCCAAACAACTTGGCATACAGAAGAAGAAAACAAGGTCTTGGATACTACCCCCACCCTTTAAGAGTCTATATTATAGGGGTCATACTAAGGGCTATATTTGACCATAATACAAATGTTATCCAACTGTTGCAGAGTGGGGGCAGCACCCGGCCCAAACCAGTTCCTAAACCTACCTGGTGTTCAGTGGAGACTGAGGGGGGGTTCCCTACAATAGTCGCGATGTAACTGCCCTTTTCTTGGTTCCTTCAACCCTTTCCCCTGCCTAGCAAGCACCAAGGAGAAGGCTGCTGCCTCAAACCCTAAATCCGAAACCCTAAACCCTAAACCTAAATCCTAAACCCTTAACATGTCCAGGTAGGGCTGGGGATCTGTTGCAGAAATTGTGTCGGGGAGACTCATCTTGATGGACTCGATGGTTCTGGAGGTAGGAGTTTGGATCTTGGAGCGTGCAATGTAGGTGCCTAGATGGTTTAGGCTTCAGGGTTTAGGGATTCGGCTTTGGGGATTAGGGTTGAAGTTTAGGGTTTAGGGATTGGGGTTTAGGGATTAGGGTTTAGGGATTGGGGTTTAGGGATTGGAGTTTAGGGATTAGGGTTTAGGCTTTGAGTTTTGGCATGGTTATTGAACCGCCTAATTTGCTCCTGGTCGGGGCAACACTGCAGCATGAGGCCAAAAAAGAGGACCCTGGCAACACTAATCCCAAAGGGTCCAGGTATCTATGCGGGATATGCCTACGCCCCCAGAATCCCTCATAACCTAAACCCTAAACCTCAAACACCAAACCCTAAACCTTAAACCCTACGCCCCCAAACCCTCGACCTTATAGAAATCCTCTTGGCCACCAAATATCCACATGCAACGATGCGCACCCCGGCCCTTTGGGCAGTTGGGTTGCTCTGAAGGAACTTAGGCTAAGCAACCATAACATGGGTACACGATTTGGGGTTGAGGCTTTAGGGTTTAGGGTTGTGGAGGTCCCTTTATGGGGGGTCCCCATAATAAGGATTACAGTATGTTGGGTTCTATAGTGGGGTTTCCGAAAAAATGAGAGCTCAAGTTAAGGAACCATAGCTAGATGTGGGCCCAAAACCCTAAACCTTAAACCCTCAACCCTAAACCCTATGGGCATCTGGAAATTTATAAGGGTTTTTTCAGATAACTTGGATCAAGCCACTGAGGACTTCAAATCGGGGGAACACTCCGAGAAGTCAGAATTATCCTGAATTCTATGGCTGAAACCATGGGCCCCTAGTATGGGCCCTTAACCCTGGGATCGTTGTGTACCTTGTATCTACCTTATATGTACCCTTATGGGTCCCTAGAATCCATCCCAAAAGGCCTAAGACCCATATTAGGGGCCCATACTTCTAACCTTAGATGACTTAAGGCCCTTTTGGGCCTATTCCTAAGAGATTCTGTAACTAGGGCCGAGCTCGTTAGAGACGCTAAACCTTGAGCCCTGAAAAGTACTAGGGGATGCCATGATAAATGTTGAATTTCCCTTAATAAGGGAACCCCAACATAGACTATACTCCTTATTATAGGGGCCCCCAAGAACATACCCCTAATCCCTAAACCCTCATCCCTGAACCCAAAATCCTAGACCCTTTATATCCCCTATAATCCCTTGAAAGGTATCCTTAATGTTGGGAAACCCCCAAAGGTACCCCTGCACCCTAAACCCTTGATAGGGAAGCCCGTGATATAGGCGACATACGCGTGCAGCGAGCCTGCGTGGAATCGCGCATTCCACGAAAATCTGCAGGAGCCGCCTGCCGCTTGTTCTGACGCACAACGGGATTTAGGATTTATGGGTTTATAGTCCCCTTAAGTAGATAGAATATGGCTTTTGGGGCAACAGAGCTCGTCCCAACTTGCGTCCAAGGCAGCCTGGAGACTGCAAGGCTGCTTCTAGAAGCTGGTGCGCGCAGAAACGCTGAAAGTGACATGGGCCAAACGGCCCTAATGCTTGCAGCCCTGAATGGCCATCTGCAGATCGCACGGCTGCTTTTGGAAGCTGGTGCGGAGAAAGACCTATAGGATCCCCATATACCCCATATTCTATCAAGGCTTAAGGTTTGGGATCTAAGGCTTAGGGTTTGAAACTTTGGATTTCAGGTTTTTGGTTTAACGCTTTTGATTTAGGGTTTATGGGGACGGGGGCTAAAATTCAAGGATCTGGTGGTGAATGCCAAGCCATCTGGCTGCTGAGTTCAGGGACAATCCATTACCGTGAGGGTTGCATTTCAAAGATAGGAATGACATGCCTCTCAATGCTCAGAGGTTGCAAAAAGCAAGCCAGAGTTGGGCCCTTACATCGAGGCTCGTTGATACTGTCGCAAGGTCTAGCTTTGCTGAAGGCGCTTTGCAAGCCAAGTGGTACGATGCGCCTCGTTAAACTGCCCAGTCCCGCTGATATCTTGGGAGTATAATCCCCCTTAAGTAGCTAGAATATAGGGTATATAGGGATCTTTTCATAATACACCCAATGCCATTTTCTAACTACTTAAAGGGTATAGATTCTTTGAGGGCACAACAACTCTCAGGCCGCCCCAAGCCATCACCACTGAAGCCGAACCTAAAACCCAAAATGCCATAGGTTTAGGCCATCGTGATTACAAGGGGTACTGGCAATTATTTGGAGGTCCCTCTACATTAGGGGCCTGACTCTAAACCCAAGACCCTAAAGCTTGTAATCCCCCTTAGGTAGATAGAACATGGCTTTGGGTATATTATAGTAAGATCCCCATCTACCCATATTCTATCTACTTATGGGGGACTAACCCTAAACCCTAAGCCCTAAAGCCTAAACCTTAAACCTCTCTTTCATAATGTTAATGATCTCAATGGGCAAGGTCTAAATGGGCGCAAGGTCTTAATGGGCAAGCTTGTTATGCGGGCAGGGTCTTAACGGGCAAGGTCTTAATAGGCAAGGTCTTAATGGGCCGGGTTCGAGTCTAGGGTTCAAGGCTCAGGGTTTAGGGTTCAGGGCTTCAAGCCTGGTAGAGTTCAGGGCTTAGAGTCTAGGGTTCAGGGCTTAGAGTTTAGGGTTCAGGGCTTGGAGTCGAGAGTTCAGGGCTTAGAGTCTAGGGTTCAAGGCTTAGAGTTTAGTGGTCAGGGCTTAGAGTCTAGGGTTCAGGGCTTCAGGGCTTAGACCCAATGGGCGGGTGGGTATATGACCATTGTTTGA
This sequence comes from Symbiodinium pilosum, assembly GCA_905231905.1. Classification (NCBI taxonomy): domain Eukaryota; class Dinophyceae; order Suessiales; family Symbiodiniaceae; genus Symbiodinium; species Symbiodinium pilosum. Next base: position 2,678 of record CAJNIZ010001214.1, on the reverse strand, counting down.
TAACGCTGCTTAAGGAGTGAATGCTTGGACTTGAGATGCTGAACCCTAAACCCTAAAGCTTCGCTACCACACTGAAGAATTGCCATGTTGAAGGCTTCGTACTGCTCTGCCAGTTCCCTTTCTTGAAGTCGTTGCCCGCGCTTCGGAAGGCCGAGACACAGAAACTGTGCTGTCAGGCTCCCCAGCTGTGAACACGAAGTACACCGTGCTGTAGTAGTCCTGGCCACCGTGTGACCAATAGTAACAATTCAGGCGAGGAACAACCTTGCCAAGAACCTATAGTCCCCCTTAAGTAGATAGAATATGGGGTATCTTGGGATCATATTATAATACAACCCAAAGCCATATTCTATCTACTTAAGGGCTTAAGGGGGACTATAACCCTAAACCCTGAAGCTTGCATGTCAGATTCGGAGCTTAAAGCCTTGATTCCTCAACGCCGAAATCCAAAAACATACAACCCCTGCCTACCCACAACCATGTATAGGGCTTAGGGTTTGGGTTTAGGGTATAGGATGCAATGCACAATTTTGGGCTTAGAATACTACCAATCTGATTTTGAGGCCTACTTGGAGTATGACACTGTTAGGTCACTATGTACATGAGTCGGCCTATGCAGGCCTTCTTCGGCGGGAAACTGGGCTAGGAGAGTTGTGGGCCCAGGGTTTAAGATTTAGGGTTTAGGGTTTGAGGATTTCGGGCTTATAGGGTTTATAAGGTTTTATGGTTTAGGGTGCCCCAGTTCCGCCTCCAAGTCGCTGTAGAGAGCGTGGAGGGACTGAACTCCTGGTTTCCAGCTTTAGGTTCAGGCGTTAGGTCTTATTCGGATTTGGGGCTTAATGGTTAGATGACAATAATAGCCCCCCCAAGAACTTGTTTTGTGATTTTGAGCTTACGGAAGGGGGGGGTCGCAATAATAAATGACGGGGACATGGGTAGCACCCGGTAGTGCAGCAAGGGAATCTGTTAAAATCGGGACGTTTCTGGCCGGATAATAGTACTAATAATATTATTGCCACCCCTTTATTATTGCGATTTGGACTTGCTTATATATCTTCGAGCTCCGAACTTGTTAGAAAGCAAATTTGATTGTCCGGAATTTTCCCGGTCCGGCAACGAACCGCTATTGTCACCCCTGTTACTAATGCTTTTTACACATTAGGGCTTAGGTGTTTACAGCTCCGACTTCCTTCGCACTTTCAGGAGGCGGCTCGCAAAGATCTGAGAGTTACGTCGAAACCCAAGCCCTAAAACAGAAAGCCTTATACAAAGAAAGTGTGGGAGTAGACCGTGAGTAAACCCTCATGCTAAAAGTAGCCTTTTGCATACGACCGTCCTTACAACGCACCTTCCTTGGGGTCCCATGTTAGTTTAAGGAACGGGAAGACATCCCTCATCAACCATACATGCATAAACCCTGAACCCTAAACCCCTTAAACCCTAAACCCCAAACCTCTAAAACCCTAAACCCTAAACCCCCTAAACCCTGAACCCTTAACCCCTAAACTGTAAAAACCCAAACCCTAAACCCCTAGTCTCACCTCGTGGCAGCAGCGACCCGCTTTGTTGCCGCTGCGGGGACGTGGACCAAACTTTGCGGCACCTAGAGTTTAGGGGCTTTGGGGTTAAGGGTTTAGGGGTTAAGGGGCTAAGGGTTTAGGGTTTAAGGTTTAGGGTTTAGGGTTTAGGGTTTAGGTATCCCCAAATAAAATTCAAACCCTAATCCCTAAACCCTCAACCCTGAACCCTAAAAACCTAAACCCTTAGCCCTCAACCGCGAGATACTGCGAGCATGGGCCGTGGCGTACGGTGAGTGCAATTGAGCTTAAATTGCAACTTCAGCTATCCTACGTATCTAAAGGAACCTGAGGTTACCTGCTTCAGACCCCAACTCCAGACTTTAGGGTTTAGGGTTTAGGGGTTCGGGTTTAGGGGTTTAGGTTTTAAGGGTTTAGGGGTTTCGGGGTTTGGGGTTTTGGGTTCAGAGGTTCGGGTTTAGGGGGTTAGGGTTCTAGGGTGTAGGGGTTTAGGTTTTACGGTTTAAGACTTGAGGGTGTAGGGGTTTAGGGCTTAGGGTTTAGGGTCAGCCAGATGCTACATTGAAGCACTGAATTCGACATCCTAAATCCTAAACCCGAAACCCCCAACTAATCCCCCAAAGGCACCTGAAATTATCTTGGACCTAATCCATACTAAGGCCGCAGTAATTACTCTCATCCTTATCATGTTGAGGTCTATATGAGCTACAGTCCATATTTCCTATACAGAATCTACTGGACATGGGTTTTTGGTTTAGAGTTAGCCCATACTTCCTACATAATCTACTGGACATGGGTTTAGGGTTTAGTCCATATTTCCTACATGCTCTGATGGACATGGGGTCTTCATTAGGGACTGTGTTAGGGTTTAGGGTCTAGGGCTCAATATTTCCTACGTAATTTAATGGACATGGGTGCCTTTTTAGGAAAATATTAGGGACTATACCAAACTATAACAGGGACCTGAACCCTAAACCCTAAGGACCCCTATGTCCACTCTAAAGGGTTTCTTCATAAGCCTGCTATTGACAGCATCTCCATATAAAGTATATACCCTATACAACCACTATACCAGCAACCTAGGAGCTGAACATTCATGACTCTTCCCTAAACTATAAATCCGAAATCCTAAACCCCTAT
>CAJNIZ010001213.1:0-17067 GCA_905231905.1 Symbiodinium pilosum | reverse complement strand
GGGGTTATATACTGTTATATAGGGAGTAATGATATATACATATATATAGAGTTATATAGGGGTTATATAGGGATTACATTCTGTATGTGAGATACTGGACCCAAAAGGAAGATAGAATCTTGCTCTATCTTGGATACCATAGTATCCCTAAATGAAATACTGCTCTCCTGAGGCTTGTTGAGGTGTAAATAATCTGCGAAGCTCTCCGTTTTGGAGGCTTAAGAAGGAAGAGCATCGCACTTTTCTGAAGGTCTTTCTGCGGACTGTCGTCGCAGAAGAAGAGCCCAAACGCAAGTTAGATAAAATTCTTACATAACAATTGCAGCTCTCAATTTAGAGAGCGATGAGACGTTGCAAGCGGAGTGAATTGGTTTTGTATAAGTTCGTGGGTGGGGTGCTGTAGAGTTCAGGGTCCTTTCGTAAGGGCTTGAGGGGGTATATGGGGTGCACTAGCAAGCATCTGGATTCACAAGCACTCTTTCTCTTGAGATTACCTTGTAAAGTTTGTAGAGCAGCCTGGCCTAGCACAACGAAAAGGGGCTGAGCATGTAGCTGCCGGGTTCGGCGGATCAGTTCAGGATTCAAGGCTTACAAGGCTTAATGACAAACATTAAATCAGAAAACTGGGTTGCTGTTAAGGAACTTAAATTAAGTTACAATAATGGGTACATATTTTAATCAAGTTCCTTAACAGCAACCCTTTTGAATGGAGGATCTAGCATAATATCAATAATCATAAGAGCAATGATAATCTTTTAGCGATGGAGTTGGGCTGAACCATGCCTGGCTCACTGCCACAAAGACAAAGCAAGCGGAACCTTGCATTTGAGCTCAGGACTGAGTTTGACCTTACCCGGGCACCATCCCAAAATTCGTGGTACCTTTAAAAGGGGTTGTAGGGGTTCTATAAGGGTTATCTAAGGGTACATAGGGTTTTTGGTTTCCCAAAATTAGGGGTATCTGTTTGGGGGTCACTATAGTTAGGGTTACAGTATATAGGAGTCTATATTGGGGAAGTCCTGAAATCACACCTACCTACAGGCTGCTATGCTATGTGGATAGCCTAAGCTTTCAGGTAGTTTCCAAAATTAGGGAGACCCCAATATAGACCCCTATACACTGTAATGCTTACTATGAGAACCTCCAAAAAAATTCCCCGAATTTTGGCAAACCGTGAGCCCCGTATACCCCTATATCACCCCAATAACCCCCTTTAGATGTACCCCTCATTTTTGGGGTACCCTCTTCAGTAGGGACGGAAACCCAGCAGACCATGGGGCAACAACTCGAGACCCTGGCGACCGCAGCGACTCGAGTTCTTCGCGCATGCGGTCAACCTGCTTTTCAACTCCAATGCTTCAACTGGCTGCTGTCAAGGAATTTGGATTACTTTATTACGTCACCATATTAAGGGTAGATCGGTAAATCGCAAAGGATGGGGTTTGCTCATTATAGAAACTTGATTCAAGTTCCTTAACAGCAACCCAGTCAAGTTTGCTAGGAGAGGGAGTTGGGGTAGGGATACACAGGGATTGGGTATTGATAATGGGTTATGGGCCGAAAAAGGAGCTATATAGACATCTCATGGGGTTATAGGGTTCTGAGATGTGTAACACACTTCATCAACTGAAGTTCATTTTTTCTCTAAGATCGGCTATGTGCCCACCGACCACAGAGTGCACTTCTTGCAGACTCTTGGAACACTACAGTGCCCAGTCTTGTGCTGGCAAGATCAAGTTTGCGTTTGAATGGGTTTGGGATGACAACGACCTGCGGCAGAGCTGAATCTTTTCGTTGAGGGTTTAGGGTTTAGGGCCTAAGGCATTGTAACAAAACTCACCTGGCTCTTTGCGGATTGCCGGCACAAACCAATGGCAGCCTTATCTACCCCAAATGTATGGCGGGTCGCGGGAATTGCAGGTAAGTTCTTGGGGTACCTGTAACAAGGATTGTAGTATTTGGGGGTCTATACTGGGATTCCTGTGTTTAAGGCAACTACCATGCCATAGCCCTGACCACCAAAAAAAAGACCCCTCATTTCTGGAAAGCGTGCACGCCAGACTTTCGAACCGAGCTTCGACTTGCTAAGCGCTACCTAAACCCCAAGAGTATGTAAAATAATTACCCTAAACCCATAATAACAGCCATACAGGCAATTGTTTTACATACTTTTGGGGTCAGGTACCTGCAAGTAACCAGTAACATTAGTATTCATTAAATAGTACCCCTGTTTATTAATACTACATTTAGATCATTGATATCAATATTCTCATTACATATTACTAGCATTATTATCGTTGCGTGCCTGCACATGTTGTACACATTAATATGACGACTGCGCCGGAGCATATGACAATGTAGACAAGAGGGAAAGGCTGCCCATCGGAAGCGTAGTGCTGTCCTGGTGGGCGACGCTGGGAAACAAACAAGAAGTTTCACAAAGACTCGGAATTGGAGTGGGTCCTTTAACAGCAAATTCCCTAAGCCCTATACCTTGAACCCTGAACCCTTAACCCAAAACCCTGAAAATACTTGTTCAGAGCTGCATTGAAGCCCGTGCCTCTTCCTGCTCTGCATCAAACTGCGCCTGGGCCCGGAAGAGCTTCCTCGGCAGAAGGCACGCAGAAAAGCACGGGCCACAAGGCTACGCATCATAAACGCTGGAGCATAGAATCGGCTAGGCTTCTCAAACTTTATCTTAGGTATGTTCGGATTGTGAAGCTAAGAGGAAGCTTGCCTTCTACCCACCTGCGCTACCAAAAAAAGAGATCAGCCTCAGCAATCTGCCCTACTCACATCGCTGCTAGTCTGTAGGTACGATCTGTTGGTCCAAAGCATACCCAAACCCCCAAAGTAGGTAAAATAATGGCCCAAAACCCCTTAATAGAGCCCAAAGGGCCATGATTCTACATACTCTTGGGGTTTAGGTACTGCCTCCAGGGCTTTTCCTTGGAGAGTGTGGGAGCCGGCTCCCCGACCAACTCAATTCTCGAACCTTGCCTTACCCAGACCCCCCCAAGGACCCAGAGAATGGAACCCCCCCAATATGAACCCATTACTACATTGGGGAAACTAGGGGATCATTAGGGTTTAGGGGGTCTGGGTACGTCTCTAGAACAAAGGGCACCAAAGTGCTGTATCTGCATTATGCAAGTGGTGAAGTGCAAATACGGTTCGGTGAGAGCGCATATCATTGCTGGATTTTGTTTGAAGTCAATCAAAACCAGCAAGGGAGCTTGTGCAAACGCGCGCATCGACGCATACAGAGCAGCAACAGCTGGCACAAATCCCTAACATGCTGGACGGCAGATTGCTGTCTGGGCCAGCGACTTTTTCTCCTCCTTCATGGGTTGGCAATGCTTGCACGACCAAGCATGTCACTCCATGCTGCCTCTCCATTATAAGTCTTCTGCATTGTCCCTGTTTACATAGGCTGAGTCAAGCTATGGTAGAACTAACCTGACTCTATGCATCCGTGTAAGTACTGCAATGCGTTATGCGCTGGCAGAATATTCTCCGGGGCTGGTGATCGTCCGCAAAGCCGGCTCCAACTGGAGCTTAGAGCCTTCAAGCGATAGAAGCTCAGAGGAAACCCTAGTTCCCAGTATGTTTTCCATTATCCCTATGAAAGCCTATATTAACCCTGTATTACCGCCAATATTACCAGCCTAAACCTAAACCCCCCGGATCCAGGGCGCCTCCAAGTGTCGCTTTGCCTGGTCGACAGCGCGGCGTTCCGCCTGCGGCGGCAATCAGTCTGAACGTTCGAAGCTCTATAATCATAGTAATAGTTACTATAAACAGTAATAATAATAGTTTAATACTAAAATCATAGTAATAGTGGTATTAATAGCAATAGATGGGGGAGGTGATTGGATCTGAGAGCTGTTAAAGAAAATTGCCAAGCTTAGACTTCAAGCCGATTTGAATCTGCCCATTGCCACATCGCAGCGGAAAGGTCTCAACTGGAAGCTGTACCATCATTCCAGAATTCGCCCCTGAATCTGCATTGCTGGTTGGGTTTGAGAAAGCTCACATGTGGAACTTCTGACATGCCTGTGGTCGCATGTCCGGACGCTTGAGATTAAGCCTGCTCTCTCACGTGCAGGATTGCCAGACGAATTCACTTGCCCGCCCCTTTCTCAGAGAGCGCGGGCATGCAATTTACAAGTGTAAGCGGAACCTCATGCCGGCGAGGGTAAACTCCAAAGCCTCAGCACACATCTACTGACTGCCGCCACCCCGAATCCCCACAATCTCCACTGACGCTGCACAAGTCAAGCATGCCTCCAGTTGTTGCAGGCTGTCCGAGACCTTCGATTGCTTGGCTGTTCGTAGGTTTGGATACAAGAGACCTTGCAGACTGAGGTGTGGAGTTTGGTTGCAGATTCGGGTCGAGGGGCTACAGTAGCTGCTTGACGATAGAAGCTTTGGGCACTGGTTCATACCAATCATAATCATATATAATGATCAACACTACTTCACGAATCCATAACTCGTGGTCTGAATTATCTCGACCAATGAGCAAAGGGCTCATCAGGGTAAGCACCTAGGCCACTGAAACATCATCAGCTCTTACAACGCAGTCCAAAACCCTCTGCTGCAAATCCGAGCAAGACCTGCGCATTTCTGCAAGCCAAGCAAACCCTTATGCAATCGGTGGCTCCCACATCAGGGCAGCATCCTGAAGCGCACGCGCCGAGACCAGAATCATAAATCCTGAGCACTTTAACTCTCCAAAATACACACGCCCGACCCTAAATCATCGTTTTTGCAGACCCCTTCACTTGGGACGCTTGAGCCCTGAGACCCCTACTCCCCGGCTACATGCTTCTGCGCCAGTTGTTCTTGTGATAAATCTTGGAACCTGGGAGCCCTGCAGAAACACAACTTCAGACTAGCGGCGCTTTTATTTGAGCCTTTTGCCAAAAAAAGCTGCCAATACGGGGGTGGGGTACTGACTACTGACAAGTATAGCATTACCACAGGGTTGCATACTCCGCAGGAATTGCAACCCCAGACGTTGAGAGACCCGCATAACATCCCTGCAATACTCCTAGAGCCACTTTAGATTCCCCCCAAGAAAGCATATAGCCCAAAGGGTCCAGGTACAAATGTAGTATGCACTTGGGGTCCAAGATCATTTCCTACATAGGCACTTTGGGGAACTAAGTAGGTGTGTGTGTATACATATATATATATATTCCCCTGCCTTAGATAGAATTTGGGGTATATGGGGATCTTTTTATAATTCACCCAAAGCCATATTCTATCTACTTACGGGAGACTATATATATATATATACATATACACACACACACCATATAGGCACCTGGGCACTTTCGGCAGCCCTTCAAGCAGGGAAGAACTGCTTCGCATGTTGTATTTCGATGCATCCTACTCGTGTTTGATAGTCCTACTGAGAATGCAAACTTCTTGAGAAGGTCTGACGTTGTAAATGCAGTATACTTACTGAATTGATCCACTCATATCTCCAGGCAGGGGGGCAGGTGTTGGAAAACTCGTTTTCCCGTGTAATTACCAAGCCCTGCCCTATGTACCTGAAAGGAAAATAATTTGGGCCCGAGTGGATTCCTGTATAGATACTTCGGGCCCAAATCGAGCAGTATCAGCACAATTGATGTCCCATCCTGGCTTACCTATAGAAGTTCTCACGTTTTTTTTCTTGTTGTTTCGGATTTTCGTACCACTTTTGCCTGCAAACCGCCGCTACTCTGCAAATTGCCACCCGAGGCAAAACGCCCGCAGAAACCCGCCAAAACGACAGCAAAAACCCTCCAAACACCTGCAAAAAAATCAGCAAATACGACCAGACAAGTCACAACACGCACAGAAAAAACAAAACAAAAACAAAACGACAAGAAACAAGTGCGAAAGGAACTTCCAGGTAAAACCCACGAAGCCAACGCAAGTGGCAAGAACATCACTTCTACAGAGGCTACTCATTATCTGGAGCATCACGATGACGATCGGAACTCCGTTTTAGGTTTCGGAATGGCGGATGGCCAGGCCGGCCGGTGCCACCAGGCCCGAAACGTACCCCTACATGTACTTACTCCTTAGTTGCCATTTGCTTTTCCCTTACCGCCACTGTAACCCCTATAGGCCCCCGTGCCTATGTCATTCTCCATTTTCTTTTCTACTGAATTCTCCATGATTGGGATAATATCCCTAAACACTAAAGTAACTCTAAATGATATAGTAGTTCTTCCATCATCCCCACAGAAGCCTGGGTTGCCCCATACAGTTCTATAAAACCCTATAAACCCCTAAAGCCAGTCCACCCGGAATATGTCTGAGCCTCGGCCAGACGCTCGTCGATTGCCTTCTCGGCCCTCCGTGCAGACCTCAGCATGTGGGCTTATAGACTTTAGGGTTCAGGGGGATGGAAAAGCAAATGGAAACTGAGGATATGTAGCGGTATATTGGATGATCAAATGGAAAAGAAAATCGAAATTTGGATATAAACTGGGGCTACAGTTGAGGACTGGAAAGGGAAATAGAAACTCGGGCTCAGGGGACGCTGCTTGAGAGGGACTTTTCGGGATTCATATGACACACAAGGGCTTCTTAACATTCTGAGTGCAACACTGCAAATACTGGACATTATGCTATTTATTTGAGTATACCTCTGCGCCCAGAAACATGTTAGGTTCCTTTGAACAGGCAAGGCTGTAATTATTATTACTATTACTATTACTTTTACTATTACTATTTCTATTATTGTTACTATTATCATTAATTCCCCGATTAGACCCTACTGTGCTTCTGGGGGGATTTTTCTTGGTTTGGGCACCGTTGGCAATCAACCGGATTCACTCTCAATTGATGCAGGGCTCTAGCAATGGTAGTAGGGTAGCCATGGGCAAGATAGTCTTCTTCAGCAGCTATGATTATGTTTAAAACCTGACATTCTTGATAAAAGTGGCAACATCTGCGCGACACCAGCAATCACTCCAAAAGTGATGCAAGCCTGAACTATACGCTATTCCGTCCTAAGTGCAGATGTCAAAGCTGCAGCAATAAGAAGCATGGGCTCCCCAAAATGACAAAAAACGCTTTGCAGTCCCTAATCGTGAAGCTGGCGATCCTCTTGGAATGCCCACTTGGCCCACAGGGTCCAAGACAGGCCCCCCTCTTGAGGCACCTTGCATCTTCATATCGTGATCAAGTGTTTTCTGGCTGAGAGCCAGAAGAGCTTCCTGCTCGATACGCATGGTTGTCAACAGCAAGAAAGATGGGTGATGCACCCAGAAAATGTGGACAGCTCCCTCTCATATCACATTTCCTTTCACTGCACCCATCTTGAAGCCTACCGTGCTGTACCAGTGGCTTCCTTTCATGACACACAAGTCCGTATAACAATCGGCCACGTCAGTACGTTGTACTTCAAGCTGGGACCGCTGTTCCAACTTATTCTGCAGCGCTCCTGGCCCGGTCCTTAAGCAGTACCCTTGCATTAATAGATCCCAGGCATAGAATCCAAGAAAAAGCTTTGTTCAAGCTACAAACTTCGGATATGGACACAGGTGCCCATGCGCCGCCGGAAAGGCCCTAAGTTCGTGGCTCACGCAGGTTCTTCTTCAAATCATCAATAGCCGCCTGCAACAGCACTGGACTGCTTGCAAACTTGTATACTTTCATGAAGATGCCAACGTCGTGTGCGGATTTCAGGCTGTGGCCGTTTTCACATCTAGAGATGGGTGCCAAGTGGCGCACCGTCTCCAGATGCTATATGTAGGCTTGACTACGTAACTGTATGCGTGAGTTCAGATCGCTCGGACACCAGAGGCACCAAAGCTGAAGAAACACTTTACAATGTAACCAAGTCTCAGCAGATGCTGGTTTCCGAACTCTGACGATCTATTTGCACGACTTTCAGCGGTCTCAAATATTTGGGCTTGTTTTGAAACGTGTATGATCTGGATTTGCCTTCGGGGTACAGAAGCCTCACCCCAACTTGGAGACACAACTGCCGGCCTCCATCAGAACAGAAGCCGATTCTCAGCCGAGGTGATGTGGCTTGCCCAAAGGCAGGGGAAAAGGAACTTAGAGTATTTGGAGGCTTGTTCCGCTCCTTTGATGGCGCTTTAACGTAGGCAAATACCTCTCACACTTGACTTTAATCTTGCTCAGGCTGCTACTGAAGCAATATTCCAAGACTTGACAGCAGCCACACTGTCATGCAAGTCCTATCTGTGTGCGGTGCATAACATCGAGGCAACAATCTGAAGGTAAAGCTGAAGGCCGAACAGTCTACAGTTTGAGTGTGGGAACCAGGACATGACCATACAACCAATGATGGCAAAATGCTGTGATACAACGCCATCAAATAAACTAAGCCCTAAACCCTAGAAAGTCGAATCCATTCTCTATTCATTATTCATACAAAACCCCTGTATAACCCCTATAAAGTCACCCCCAGACTCCTTGAAATCGAGCCATCTCAGACCTGGAGCTCAGAGGACCCTTGATCTTAGCTGCTGCTCATGTCTCGACACCCAACACCTGGGCCGAAACCCTGCGAGAGCTTCAACACAGGTGGAGAATCCCTCAATAGGGATTATAATAAGGAACCTTATACTTCCTGGACCTTGCCAAGTACAAGTCGCAAATGTGTCGGTACTTTGGGTGCAAGCGGAAAAGAAACCCAGGAAAGCCACCGTTAGGGGAACAGCAAGATCTTGACATCTAGTGTAGCCATCCTAGCTATAGCTATCCCAGCTGTGGGAAGGTCAAATGCATCCGGCATCCTAGCCTACACTTGACATATGCAAATGTTTGCAATGTTTGGAAAGCCAGTAAATAGCTGCGACAAGCTACCTGGAGAAGTCAGCTATTGCTTCGCTTGCTGTGAGTTTCTAACTGCCTGAATTATGAATGACCTTGCTCTCAGAGTTTGGGCAAGCATCGACCATGCTTGATGTCTCACACTTTCTTCCGTAGCTGCTGTTGCTAGATATTGTATACACACACACACTTACCAGGGCCGGTGAAAAGCAGCAGTGTATGCAGGAAGCCGTGCGAATTAATTAGTGTCTACGTATGAAATGCAACCGATTCGATAATATCTGTGGTAAACACCGTGTGCTCGGCATCAGAAGGAATGGAGTCCGATTGAAACATAGCAGGGCATTTCCAGAAGCAGTGGTTCACTGCAATGTTGAGTAACATTGGGAACTTTTCAAAGGTTCACAAGAAGATTCCATTGTTTGCAACCACAGTTTCAAGCTGCAGTAGTATTTCAATGTCCCTCCCCTACAAGTAGACTGCTTTAGCCGGGAGCACGTCAGCTCATAGCGCTGGAGGGAAAAAGATAAACCATGGTAGGCCGTTCAAGTACGGCAACGAAGCCCGTCCAGCGTGGATGCCCACCCACTACTCCACAGACCCTAACTTGAACCAAGCCTAAACCTCTTAAAACCATGAAACCCCACACCCCCTGAAACCCTGAATGCTCAACCCCCTCAAGCCATGTCAGCCCCCAAAAAACCTGAAGACCCTACCCCAAATATAAGTGTTATGTATTGTAGGGGTTGTATTTGGGTATCTAGGGTTGAGGGTTTGCCCACATGAACCCTCATCTGCAGAAGAATCGCATCTTTTTGCAAAGCGAGGCTCAGGTTTCAGAGCGTTTAGGACCTCAAGCCTACATGAGCTGTTCAGGGTTTAGGGTTTAGGGTGTAAGGTTTAGGGTTTAGGGTTTAGGGTAGTCTAGACTCCGGGTATTCCTAATATCCCCTTTAGTAAGCCCGAGAATAGCCCGATATAACCCCCCTTTAAGGAGGTTAGATTCTGGCCTACATGTTGAGCGCCAGAAGGACTATGCGCGAGCTATAGTACATTTTCCCCTGTGATCCGTGCACAACAATGTAACAATGGCACATACACCCCTAAACCCTGTTCAAACTAGACATTTCCTACTTGCTGACAGTCCTCGCCTTGTTTGCGTTTGCTGGTGTAGCTTTCATTTTTTACGTGTTGGTGGCCCAGGTTTCCTTAAACACATTGATGAAACTAGCAAGTGTTGGAAATGGAGCGCTGCGTTGTATGTTTTTGCAAGATGGCACTTGCCATGAAACCTAAAGTTTTCCATTTTCTTTTGCATTTGATTCTCCATTATAACCACCCTTTAAGGAGTTTAGACCCTAAACCCTAAAAACCTAAACCCAACGTAACCCCCTTCAGGAGTTTAGACTATAGCTCACATTAGCTCTGACTATCGCAGAAGCCCGAGACGCTGATCAGATTCGATGTTCGTAGGTCCCGGCCTGTGCAAGTAAGCTGTTGAGGGGGTTTATGGTTAAGGGTTTACGGGTTTAGGGTATAGAGTTTAAGGGTTTAGGGTAGGGTCCCCGAATATAAGGGTCATATAGGGATGATGGAGAAGAAAATGGAAACTACTATTTAGGGTTTAGGGTTTAGGGTCTCTCTTTAAGTAGATAGAATATAGGGTATATGGGGATCTCATTTTAATATACCCCAAAGCCATATACTTCTACCTACTTAATTAAGTGGACCCATAAGGGTAGGACGCATGAATGTCGCAATAAAGCGGTGGACATGACAAGCAGCTTCATCAGGTGCTCTCAGGTTGAATCTGTGGACTTGAGCCCCTACTAGCTGGTTGAACGTACAGCCGCGTCAACGTCACTAACTGATGACCAGACTGGCTTTGAAGTCGTGGTGAGGTCTGCATAATGATAACAATCCTGTCGCCCCCATCCAGTACACAAGGGCATTCTCAGTTTGCAGATGTTTGCAGCATAGACCGTCGGCCAGTCGATTGTGCTAAATTCTCGCTGCAATTTGTGCACATGCTGCAGAGTCTTTTGCCCTTTGGCGGAGGCTGTTTGGTGCAGGATGAATTCATGACCCTCCTGCAAGGCAACGAACTGATCTCGGTTCGCTCGATGAATGAGACCGCAATCCGTACATGTGCCACAACTGTTGACACGAGGATGCGACGCGACGGTTCAAGCATCTTGTCTGGAGATCCTTTTCTCCCTTCTGAAGTCGACATGGGCCCCAACAACGAAATCAGTTTGGAAGCGTTGGGTGGACAAAAGAGCAGCACAAGGGCGGACTGGTAGTGGTCAAAATAGAAAATTGAAAAGGTGGCCTGAAAAGTTGACCCTCGGCCATGGTGTTCCTTCCCTGGCCCTAGGATTCCCGACAATCTTACGATTTCCTGCTCAACATTTCCAGCTGTTATGGAAGGCCCTGAGCACGAAGACAAGAATTTCATTCTAAGCCCAGCAAATTACGGTCCAAATCTCAGCTAACCGTCGGCTGGCTACGAAAGCCTTCGTCAGGTACCGGATCCACTTGATGGGCTTGTACTGGCCTTGGTCACCCGGTTGAGGCCTACCCAGCACATGTCTAAAGCGGCGGGAGTTGAACTTTTGAACCCTCCAGGCACACTTCAGGTTGCAGAAAACCATTGACAAAACCCAATTCCCTTGAGATAGACGGCCCTCCCAAGGAAGATAATCTCTCGAAGTTTGGGCGATGTAGGGATCTCAAACTCCATCCACCCAATCCGTGAATCTTCCCCTCTTTGGGGGAAATCGCTTTACCTAAGGGGTCAACTGCAGTGCAGGAAGTCACATCTTGCGAAATCCAATGGGGAACAGCTTGAATTGAGCTGGGCCTCCATATGAGCCACAATCTAAACTTCTAGTAAGGCCCCCTATAAGGGTTATATGGGAATATAGGGTTTAGGGTTTCTCAAAATTCTGGGCCCTTTTGGCTATCGATTCTATTATGTCACCTACTATCTAAGGGTACCAAAATGGGGCCGTAACTTTGCAAAATAAGGGGACCCCAATGTAGAGCTAAAAAATACTATAGTCCTTCTTATGGGGACCCAAAAAAGGGTACCCCTAATTTTGGGAACTACCCATCTCATAGTCGTGGGGTCCCTATTGTAAGGGTTGGGGCAACTAAAACCTTTTTTTGAACCAGGATCCTAAACCCTGAGCCCTGAAGCTGAACCCCAAACTCCACACAAAGGAAAGCCGTTCATCCCAAGATGTCGACTTCTACCTGAGCTATACTCTAAACTCCTTAATGGGAGGTTATATAGGGCAATATATAGGGGACTACTTGGGGGGTTATTAAGGGTTTAGGGTTTAGGATACTAGGAGTTTAGACAATGGCTCACTGGGTAACTCCAGGCTATGGGCCTCATGCTACCAGTGCAGTAGTCAGCAATACGCTCGTCAACTCGGAAAAGCAAATGGGTGGTTGTCAAAATTATGGTGCCTTAATGGGTGCCCTAAGTATCAGGTGCCGTATTATAATAGGGATCCAAAAGGGACCATAATTTTGACAACCACCCAAATGGTCACTGCCAAGCGGCTTTTCTCCTGCACCTTCAGAAAGCGCACTCTCAGCCTAATCAGGCGGGGGGTAGGCTTCCCACACGGAAGTATGACCATGCTTTCTTGTATAGTAATACTCATTGTAACAGCAACAGTAACACAGTCATAGTAATGCAACTAAACATGGTTTTTCAGATGTAGGGATTCCATCAGGAGGGCAAACTCTGCAGGGGAGATAATCTAGATTTGGGTGGTTGTCAAACTTGTGGTCCCTTTTTGGATCCCTATTATGATACGGCACCTACTAGTTAGGGTACCCAAAAAAGGATCCTAATTTTGACAACCACCCATTTGGAGTTTGAGGCTTGAGTAGTGGCAGTCTACCCATTCAACACTCGGAGCTCACAAGCATCTCATGTTGGGATACCTTCTACACGAAATACCCTCCCCCTAAGAATAGCCCCGCCAGCCCCTTATCTGTATATCCCCTTTTACTTCCTGGTTCTGACAAGGAAATGGGGGAATATATTTTCTATATAGTCCCTATATAATCTACTCCCATATTCCCTACGAAGCCCTGGTAAGTTCATGTAAGGATATTATTTTAGCAGTATCTATTGTCAAGGGTGGGCTGTTCAGAGCAGTCCATGACCAAAGAACAGCGACTACCTCCGCGAACGGTTTCGGGTTTAAGGATTAAGGATTTAAGGGCTTGGGTTCCCTTGCAAGTAAAACAGGCAGATTCAGGTGAAACAGACAGATTGAACGATGATGTGGGAGCCTGTTTACTTGGAACGGGGTCTTGTAGGTTTTTCCATGCCATAAATGTATATGCAGAAGCCCTGTAGCCACCCTAAACCCGAAACCCTACATAGTAGCTTCCATTTTCTTTTCCATTATCCCTATATAACCCCCTATCATAACTCTTCATAGCTGTTATCTGATGGCTGTTCATGGTTGGTGGCTTGTTGCTCGTGAAGTTTGAGGCGAGAGCAGAAGTAGAAGAATCCAGTTCCAGTCTGAAGTGCAAAAATCGGTTTAGGGTTTAGAGGTATTGAACCCAACATAGCCAACCCTAAATTGCAGTGTACATTTAATTTTCCACATTCTTTTTCATTTGATTTTTCACTATACTCGAACACCTGAAATGCCGAAGCCCTACAACCCAACCCACACACCTCCCCTTGGTTATATAGTGTAAAAAGGATTTTAGGGTCACTATAGGAAAATCAGTTCCGGGACTCTTTGTTTGGTATGGAATTAGGGATACATCCTCAAGCCCACTTATACGCGGAAACGCAGCAGAATTCAGCGAGGGATTTCCTCATCTGTCAGGCTTGGGTGCATACCCGCTGGCTGTGAACTGCGGCACCTTCGCAACAACAAATTCTGTGATGTTGTACGCAGTTTAATTATACCGCTGGAACTACGATCGGAGGAGGTCTCCAATGACCAAAGGGGCCCATACTAGCTACTTTGTTGCTACGAGTTAGGCAGAGCTGCATGCCAACCAAACAATCAGAAACCTCCCTGGACCTAACGAGACCGCTAAACCCTCCTGCAATGGCCCTATATAACCCTGGCGTTTGGTAAGTGCATGTCTATGCAGAAAAATCAAACTCACTCGTGATGCCCTTGCTCATGCTGAAACAATTTATGTGGAAGTCGTTGTTGTGACGCCTGCTGAAGTTGCTGCATGATGCTTCTTAGTGCGCCCGGACTCGAACTGTAAATCCTATATGAGCTACGCACTAAAGTTAGGTTGGGGGGAACCTATAGGGGAATATCTAGGGTTTTATGGGGTACCTATTGAGGGATATACCAGAACTTTAGTCCAGGACTCATATCTGAGAGCCGTCCGGTGCAAGATAGGCCAAGGCCCGGCCAGACGCAACTTCACCCTAAACCCCAAGCCTTACAGTACACCCTATATAACCCATTATAGTAGTTTTCACGTTCTTTTCCATTATCCCTATATAACGCCAATATAAGCTCTAAACCCTAAACTCTACACAATCTGCATGACAAGGTCACGATTGCAACGTTGCAACCCACGATTGCTGCTGTCGTGCAATGCCTTCTTCAGAGGCACGCCTTCTACAGAGGTGCCTTCTTGGTCTTACTTACCTGCTTAAAAAGGGGATTTCTGATAATTAGGGGTACCATTTTGGAAATTATCAAAGCAAGCAGCGCTACAAGGAACCCGTCTTGGCACCTCGAAGTCCATGGTGATGGGTGGTCGCACCTGCGCGAAGGCTTTGCATGCGGGCTTGCGAAAACATTAAGGTCTTGCTTTGTCAGTCTAGAATGCAAACCCTATGTCACAGTCATGATCTGCAAAGATCACGTTCACGGCTAAGGTATTTCCCAACTTAGGGTTTAGGGTTTAGGGCCCACCCGCAGGGCGCAGCCATGATGATCAGGCTTCACTTCCGCACTAATTCTGAGAGGCTCCAAGGCTTCAATGTTCTAATGAAAGCAGGGCGCTCCAGGCAGGTGCGTATTCAGGGTTAGGGATATGGGGTCTAGGGTTTAGGGTTTAGGGTCCTGCAGCAGCTAGATTGCAGATTGAAGAGGGTTTCTATGAAACAATAGTTTTTCCCCTCAAGTAGATAGAGTATGGACTTCCCCTGAAACCATAAGAAGATCCCCATATACCCAATATTCTATCTACATACGGTGGACTATGAGTAAAAGTTTATCGAACCTTATTGGTGTGGTTTCCATTGTCCTTTCCATTATCCCTACAACCCCTATAAACCCTATTCAACCCCTTATAGTCCTTCTCTACCCCTATATAACCTCTATATAACCCTACATAATCTCTATATAACCCCTATGTAACCTCTATATAACCCTATATAATCCCTACATCGCCCTATATAACCCTATCTACTCACTGTTTCCCTTGAAGGTGAGGAGCTCACTGCCATCCAGCAGCGACGCCCACATCGATTATCCTTCTTGTAATAGTAAACAGTCATAGTTGAATCGTAATAGTAAACAGTAATATCTCAATACCAATAGTAAACAGCAGTAGTAGTAGTCGTCGTCATCGTAATAGTAGTAGTTGTTGCAGTAATAGATGTAGATGTAGATAATGACTTTTTTTGAATTCAGAGGCACTGCCAGCGAGCTTTGATTGACCTCCTCATTTCAGCAATACCGTGATGGTCTCTTTGTTTCACAAGAAGTAAACCCTAAACCCTGAACCCTAAACCTTAAACCCCCTAAAGCCTAAATGCCAGATTTCTCGTGCTGAAATGTGTCGAATTAATCAGCCGGTTGTCTGACAAACGCAGGATTTGCTGCGTGGTGAGACTCGCCGTGAATGCCGGACCGGCAGCGAAGTTAAGAGACCCAGGACTTTCTGGCAGCATTCAATGCCCAATTTCTGAGGCCTTGAGCAAAGAAAGGAGAACGTTCTCGGAGATTCTTGCGATCCTCCTCTTAGTGTTTTCTCTTTCGGGCGATGGGATATCGCTAGCCACTACCGTTCCTGCTGACGCAACAATAGACCGAGCAAAACTCAAGCTGTTCAACATGATCATCGCCAGCGGCGTGAGCGTGGATGCTTGGGCTACCCCACGCACTTCTGCTGCAAAACCACATGCGGCGGGGCACTATCAGGTTGTCCCTCTGCAACAACGCCAGCGACGGTCGGCACTCTCGGAAGCAGGCTGGTTTCTACAAGTGCCAACATGTGGACTATGTTTGGGTGTGAAACTTTCACTCTCTGACATGTGCCATCTGCCCTCTTGGCACAGACAAGCTGCGCAATGCAACACCTAGATAAAACTTGCAGGGCGCAGCAGTTTGGCAAGAACTTTGCACAAAAGGGCACAAAAGCTGAACGCAAAATCGATCACGGCTGATCACAACATCGTGCACCTAGGCAGCAAGTGTTGAATGATCTGGAACCTATTAGGATCCAAAGCTCAAAATTCATCCCCTATCCTAAGCACTACCTCGTCCAATGCTTGCCTTACTTGTTTCAAAAATTGCGATCTGCAGCTTGAAGCCCCATTACAATGTGTTTCCAGACGGTTGCCGGTTCAATTAAAGTTTGATGCTTGGGAAAGTCACGCTCAGTTGGGAAGGCCAGGCATCTACAAGAAACACGCAAGGGTCTGAATTCAGGATATTTTGCACAGCCTGCCTGCACAGATTGTTTGAACCATGTTGCGCTCACAAGACTGGTCTCAAGCCAGATGGCTATTTTGACATGTGTAGCACACACAGAGGCTCCTGTTGGGCTTCTCCAAAGGGGGGGGGACTCAGGGATCATGTGGCTGTGTTGGACTAATTCGGAGCTTACAAGGGGTTGTCCTTAAGGATACATAGGGATTGATAGGGAATATGTTGAGAAATTCCGATGTGGCAGGCCTCCAACTGCAAAGCCCAAAAACATGAAGGATAGTTCTATCCCATACACCGCATGTACCAAGCAGACCCGCTACAATCCAGATTGTTGCAGCGGAGGCACGTCACCGACGACTTTGCAGAGCTTTGGGTTTTTGCCTGAACCGGCACTGCATGTCTGAATCTGGAAAGGATTTGTCCTACATCGTTGTGGCAAGAAGCAGAAGAATAAGTAACAGCAGCTGTTGCTGTTGCTGTTGCTGTTGCTGCTGTTGTTGTTGTTGTTGCTGCTGCTGCTGCTGCTGCTGCTGCTGCTGGTGTGGTTTTTCTTGTCCACCACTTCTACCAACAACAACAA
>CAJNIZ010001212.1:0-13515 GCA_905231905.1 Symbiodinium pilosum | reverse complement strand
AAAAGGGACCATAATTTTGACACCATATAGGTATATATGTATATATGTGAGCTAGAGTCTAAACTCGTTGAAGAGGGTTCTGTAGAGGGTCATGTAGGAGACGACCTCGGGGACTATTACGGGGGGATACGTGGAATTTAGACTATAGATCATACATGGTAGTTTCCCTAAATTACTGTTCCCAAAATGGAGAAATTTATATAGGGCCCCGTATTATAATGGGAGCCCAAATATAGGACCCCGTATTATAGGGAATTTAGACCAATACCCACATATCCTTATAACCCTGAACCCTGCAAATCTCCAGAACCCTATGAAAAAGAATCCCAGGTGGATATGAGGCAAGACACTGTGCTGTGAAGTGAATCGCCCCCAGCTGCCTCGCCCCACATCCTGAGCATGCGAGCATTCTCTGACCGACATCACACTATAGTTTAGGGTTTAGGGCTTAAGGATTCATAGGAATTAGGGTTTGAGGTTTAAGGTTCCACTACACGCTAAACCCAAATCCTAAACCGCATGAGCCTAGGTTTTCGGTGCGCCACCTGACCCTGCAATGAGAGACGTTTCCACGTTTCTTTGAGGACTGGGGTAATCATAACACACCTAGCAACTGCAGCTGCAGCCCAAGTGATAAGTCCTGTAACTACAGGACAAACATCCGGGACCCCCAGGCCGGATATTACGCGTTAAAGTTATGGGTTTGGGCATCTGGCGGATTTGCGGTGGCAAGGGTTAAGCGCGTTTAGAGGCTAGGGTTCCGAGTCTGCGGGTTAAGGCCAAATGATTGACAGGTTTTCTGCTTGGGGTTTCAGATTTTGGGGTATGGGTCTAGGGTTTAGAGTTCAAGGGCTTCTTGCAGATGAATTTGACCTTCAACCCTACACCCCAAACCTGAAACAAACCCTAAGCCTTCAAATCCTACTTGGAGGGTCAGGGGGACTTAGTAAGTAGATTAATAATGGGGATAATTAGGGTTACTATATGGGTTATAGGGGTTATAAACCTACTTACTAAGTCCCCCTGACCCTCTAAGTAAGCCCTAGATTCCCCCCTATTAGGCCTTATTAAGCCCTGTATAGTCCTTATTAGCTGCTTAAACCCTACTATTGTAGTCCCTTAACTAAGCCTTCAAACCCTAAGCCCTAGATTCCCACAGGACTTAACCTTCGCCCAGCTTCACAGCAGAGCCATCTGCACGGAGGGCCGTGAACGCCTCAAATTTGGGGCTTCGGAGTTCCAGCTTGAAACTGGGTTTGGGGTTGGAGCTTTAGGAATTTGGATTTAGAGTTTAGGGCTTAGGGTTTAGAATTTAGGAATTAGGGTTTAGGATTGAGGGCTTAGGACCTACGGCTTAGGGCTAGAAGGAGTATGGGGTTTGCCAACAAAGAGATCTTACTTCGTCAGCCTCTGTGATGAGGACCCTTATTTAAGGTTCACGGCTCCGAGTGCTAGTACGAGACGAACTGTTTACTCTAAGCCCTTAACCCTAAATCCTATAGTCCCCCTTAAGCGGATGGAATATGGGGTACATGGGGATCTTATTAAAATATACCCAAAGCCATATTCTATCTACTTAAGGGGGGCCCCAAACCCTAAACCCTAAACCCTAAATAGTAGTTTCCAATTTCTTTTCCATTATCCCAATATAATCCCAATATAAGAAAGGGCGCCGACAAAAACCAAGACCCCGAAGCCCTAGACCGCCACATCTTTTCAAAGGCAACTCCGAACCTCCCGAACTCCAGGGTTTATAATGCAGACCCATTCTTGGGATATGTATATAGGGGTTATATAGGGATATATAGGAATGATGGAAAGGAAAATGGAAACTACTCTGGATAAATAGATCCCCTCCCTTTAAGGGCCTTCATATGAGGATCTCTATTATAATCCCCGTTGAGGGGAGGGAGTTTATGAGTCAGAGGTCTACATTAGGGTTTGTGTTTTGGGTGTTTATAGGCTACAACTATGTAGGACTTTCGGGTTTAGGGTTGAGGTTTGGCGGGCAAGACACCCCTAACCCGGGCCAAATGTTTGGAGCTAAGGGTTTAGGGCTCGCACACGGATGCTCCCCAAACCATGCGTTTAAAAAGATGGTGCTGAAGTGGCGCGTCCCTTTTCTACAAGCCCACTGGCAACGCTTTTTGCGTGCTGCAAGAGCAAACTCAAACTGACAAAAACTTACAGGGCCTCACAGTAAACACCCCTGGCCATTGAACCGGAACCCCCCGCTCCCCAACCAACTCTGCACCTAGAACCCTAACATCTAAACCCCAATCAACTGTCAATCCCAAGAACCTCACCTCCTCAGACCGTATTATGCGGGTTACAAGGGGGGGTTGGGGATTGAGGGTTTATTCATGCTTCTAAAGTACGTAACCCGCATAATCCTTAAGTTCCCATTTCATGATCCAAGTTCTTTTCTATTGCTAGTGTAGGCAATCCTCCTACATGTCTCTTTATGATCCTGTACATAACCTATAGTCTACACTCCTAGTATCCCCGTTAGCCCCATAATACTCCCCTGTAAAATCCGCTTTATAACCTCCCTTTCACCTAGTCTAGACTATAGCTCATATAACGCCTATGTAACCTCTATCTCATCCCGATAGGATCCCTAAAGAATCCCTCTTGCGGCCTTGGCCGGATATAAACCATCTTGAGCCTTAGCCCCTAATCCCTGAACCCTAAACCCAAATCCCTAAACCCCAAACCCTGATCCCAAAACCCTAATCCTTATCTCGAACCCCGGAACACCCAACCCCTTAAACACTAAGCCCTAAGCGCTGAACCCATGGCCTGGTGTGAACCATGTACATGCTGTACGTCGTACAGCTGCGCTTGCACGGCGCTGCTGTCACCACCGAGCTTTGGGTGGCCCCAAGTAACCACAGATCCTTAAGGAGCGTTTTTAGGTTATAGGGTTTAGGCTTAGGGGTTTCAGAGCTTCAGGTCTGAAAGTTTGAGGTTTAAGGGTTTAGGGTTCGGAGGCAGGGAAAACGGGCTGTTCAGCTATGGGTTCTTGGCTAGGGCAATGTTCTCTTTTCCGCACTTGTATAATCCCCTATCCACGTGGCTCACGCCTAAACCCCCGCACGGGTCATGTTTTCTTGCAGGGTTTCTGCGGAGGGGCCTCTGCTGAAGCCCCACCTTTGTTATGAAGGCCTATAGTCCCCCTTAAGTAGATAGAATATGGGGCACATGGGTACCTTCTTATAATATACCCAAAGCCATGTTCTATCTATCTAAAGGGGACTATAAATAATTACCAACATAGAGATCATCCAGGAGCTTTATAAGGTTTAGGGATAGAATACTGGAGAATCAGATGAAAAAGAACATGGAAAATGAAATGGAAGCCGGTTTTATCTTGAACTTGTATTTAATGTAAGTACAAATATCATGTTGAGGTCTATTTGGCATTCCCTATGCCACAACGAAGCGCCTAAAAACTTGCTGACATGGTCCCTGTAAGGGGGTTGGTTATAGGAGCTACATGTTAGGGCCTGTGCAAAAAATCTAGGACCACGACTTCTGCATTGCCTTCGGAGCCCTAAACCCTAAGCCCTAAAACCCACTTGAACATCTTGAATAGGTTCAGGGTTCAGGGTCTGAAGGGTTTGGGGTTTAGGGTTTCAAGTTGGAGGTTCAGGGCTTAGGGCTCAGGGTCATGAGTATATGGGGAAGACCCCCTTATTGCCGCCCCCGGGATTGCCCTCACCAAGGAAGCCGACCAATCCCAAACCCCAAAATCCCGAGCCAAAGACGCTTCCTGTGGAAGCCTTCTGTTAGGGTCTAGCATAGAATCCGCAACAAGAAGCCTAGCTTCGAGAACCCCACTAAGCGCCGTTTAGGGTTTAGGGTTCTTCTCCATGTCCCGATGTCCCCAGGATGCAAGGGTAATTTCTGAAAAGGGTGTTAGAAATAATCCTGAACCCAAAGCCCAAAACTCTTAATCCCACCCCGTGGCAGCCCCGCAAGGCCAAACATCTTGGACAGACTGGAGTTGCTTTAGTAAACGCACAGAGCACTGCATCAGACCGCCAAAGAGGAGTGCTTTTGGGGTTTAGGGTTTAGGGCTGATAGGGTTTATGGCTGTATATCGGGCCAGTTGATAACAAAACAATGCAGCTTGTTGTGCATGAGATCTCTGTTAGGTGAGTTCCAATTCAAGGAACCTGTTTTTGTCCCCGGATTGGCCTCGCTGGCTTGTTCCGTAGGAGTGGAACACAGTGAATCAAAACCTGCCGCAGAAGGCAATGGCTCAAGAGCCACCAATGCCATCAGGCCGCCTTCTTTTTCAAAAAAATGGAATTTGTGGCGCAGAGCTGGCAGAACAGCATCGCAGGACTAGCAGCCAGTCACCAGGCTTAGCCAGAAACTTCAGCATCATGAACAGGGAACCAGGCTCGCCAGTGCGCATTGGATGGAAAGGAAGTCGGCAACCGAGGGGCGCGGAGACAACGGTGGGGCAGACTATGGCGGCGAAGCTGCATCCCCAAACGGTCGGGCACGAGAGTATACTCAGAACTTCAATAGAACGACCGTAGTACATCTACGCAAAAATGTGCTGCTGTAACAGAACACCACTTAAGTTGACATAGTGAGGACATCCTGTTACGCATGATATGGCCATGTTATGGCAATTTACTTTATGTGCCTAAACAAGAAGCCAGAAAACTGCCATGCCCAGCCACAAGACCGAACAACTATCATGCGCGATACAGTCAATCTTCCCGTATGGTTAATGGACAGGGGCCCTTATTATTTGAGAGAATATTAGGAGCTATACCAAAACTAATAAAGGGACCCCAATGTCTACCCCTAACGGTCCGTCGCTGAGCCGAGTATTGACAGTAACTCAAAAAAACCCTGCAAGCCACTATATGAGCTATAGTCTTAACTCCTAGTATCCCCCGTATAACCCCTATAGCAATGCCCTATAAAACCCCTGTTAAGTAGTTTAGATTACAGCTCACATAATGCGAGCTTCCATCTCATTGCCATGCTTGCCATTTGATTCTCCATAACTGGAGCAGCTTGAGCCCTAAACCCTAAACCACCCTAAACGCGGAACCCCTAAACCCTAAACCACCCTAAGCGCGGAACCCTTTAAACCCTAAACCCCCCAAACCTTAGATCCCTGAACCCGAACTTTGCATCTAAAAACCCTAAACCCAAAATCCTACGGTTGATGAAAAAGTCCAGCCTTCGAAACTATGCATCTGCAGCATGATAAAGTGAGATCATGCAGGGTTGTCGTGTATCAACAGTGTGCATCGAAACCCCAAACGCTCAACTTGGAAAAGCGGAAGCCCTATACATCCCTATACCCCAGGAATCCCTAGACCCCCAGACCCTAAACCCTTGACCCTAAACCCTGGACCATCGACCCTAAACCCTAAACCCTAAATCCTAAACCCTATTAAACCCTAAATCCTAAACCCTTAAACCCTTAAACCCCGAAACCCTGAAACCCTTATACCCTAAACCCATGCAGATGGAGGATCCGTCTGCCCTCAACGCAGCAAAGGCGAAGCGAGCTGCGAAGATCTCTCGCACCCCATGGAGCTGCGCCTGGATAGGGCTTAGGGTTTGGGGTCTTGGGTTTAGGGCTTAGGGCTTACGGTTTGGGGTTTATGTGAAGGTTTAAGGCTTAGGGCTTAAGGATTAGGATTTTTGGCCCCCCTCAAGGGGGGCTATGGGGCTTAGGGTTTAAAGTTTAAGGTTGAGGGCTTAGGGTCTTTAGGGTTTAGACGTCAGGGTGGAGGATTTAGGGTTTTGATGAGGGTGTGCGATTTAAGGATTCGGGCTTAGGGCTTAGGATTCAGGACCTAGGCTTCAGGAGTCAGAGGATAGTGCTTACGGTGCAGGAGTCAAAGTAACAAGGACAATGGAGAGTCCAACGGAAAAGAAGAGGAGACTTGAAAGGGAAACTGGCCTTTTGTAGTTGTTTTTAGGGATGGGGTGGGCGGTTCAAGAAGAATCGGCTTTTGAATCCTAAACCCTAAACTCTAAACCCCACATTGGGTTACATTGTACTACAAGAGTTGAAGGATCATACAGGCCCTCTGGCTTCAGGGTCGCGAGTGTAAGGCTTCAAGGGTTGGGGCTTTGATTTTGAATATATGAGCTATAGTGTAAACTCCTAGTATCCTCCTTAATAGCCCCTATACTACTCCCCTGTACAGTCCCATATATATGCCCCCTTCAAGCAGTTTCGACTATAGCTCATAGGCTGTGTTTGGTTAAACTTCTCTGTTTAGGAATTAGGGCTTGAGCATGTCGGAGATAGGTTTATTCTTTTTTCGGTCTTGTGCTTTGCTGCTGGTTTCACGGTCTAAGTCATGCGGAGAAGGACTGAGGTGTGCGGAGTGGGAATCAAAACACGAGACCCTAAATCTTTCGGTTTTTGTGCGGTTTTGGGCGTGGGGTTCGCGTTCAAGGATAAAAGCCCAAGGCCTGAGGATTAGGGATCAGGGTGGTGGGATTGGGGTTGCGTCCTTAGAGTGATTTGGGCGCTTAAACGTTCAAGAGAATGCCGATTGCAGTAAAACAGAACTTTGGACATTTGGGAACAGGAATTGAATTCCTGAGATGCTGATAATTGTAGCTTCATCTGTGGCAGCAAGAAGGCCTGCTTTCGATTATTCGAGTGTAAAGTTTGTTGCTTGGTGGGGGGGGGGGTTGCAAGTCTCGAACCGGTGGGACACTGTGTAGAGAATCGATGAATTCCGACATCAAGAAACAGCGTGGGAAACCGAAAACGGACTGTGTAGAACCGACGACGTCCGACATCAAGAAGGGAGCATGAGGACCAAGAAGCTGCCACACGTAGGGTGTTGGGATTTGGGGCTCCGGGTTTGGGATCTAGGGTCTCGGTGTTAAGGGCTTAGTGCGTAAGGTCTAAGGGGGAAGCTCAAGGTTTGCAGACATTTGGCGCTCAACCAGTAAAAGTATGTGGCGGACTTTCCAAACCAGGATCCCATGCCCCATGTGTTGAAAACCCAGCAGCTGCCATGAATTTGAAAAATGACAACCCCCGTACGGCTGAGGATCAGCCAAAATATGGTAGCGTCTAACGAGGCCTTGTAACATATGCTATGTCTTGCTATACAAGACGCTGAATCCTCAACCCCAAGCCCTAATCCCTCAAGGGGCTGAAGCGGGCGAACCACGTTCAGGGCCAAACCACATGCATGGCTACCTAAACCCTAAACCCTTGCTGACCAAAACAGTTCTGAACCCAATTCCCTGAATCTGCAAAAGCCAACATTGAGAGCTTAAAAGCTCTCTGAGGAATCAAAAACATGACAACAGCCCTGTGACAAACACAGCAGAACTGATGGCATAGATAATGGCAGCAAACGTCTTTGAAGGAAACGATAGTCATGGAGGTCATGAAGGTGATAGCAACGATAACAACAAGGCTCCGCACAGTCTGAGCAAAAACCTCAAGTCCTGAACCCATACACCTCCAAACTCAACCCTGAACCCTAAACATCCGACCCGAGAACTGTTAACCCCCTGGTTGTAACACTGAGGATGCCTGAACAGTGCGGCTGTCGCCCCCCATCCGGGGATCTCCCCAAGTAACCACAGTGCCGTCTGGGAGCCTAGGACCCAGGGGCTTAGCAGGGGTGTAGAAGTGTTACGGGGCTTAGGATTTTTAGCGCTTAGGGGCGATGTTGCGGCCGAGGCCCCGCCGCCCTACAGCGGCAGGGGGCCCAATCCCAGCTAGATGCCTTCCGCGGGATACTGTACTAGCACATTAGCAGCACCACAAGCGTTAACTTGTTCTCATTGGGGCCAAGCTTGACCCCTAAAGCAATTACCCTACACTCTCCACCCTTCTCCTGGAACGCGCACTTTTGATCTTTGTTTACCGTTCGGCCCAGAGCAATCTCCCAAGCCTTCGTTAAGTCTTTCCCAGATTGTTTCTTGCCTGGCAAAATGCAACGAACGGTCTGGGAAAGGCTCAGAAGCGGGCATTTTTCCCATAGTTTCGAGTCTTTCCCAGAGTGCTTCTGCGTTCTCAGACCGTCTCCGGACCGCTTCTTGCTGTTCCCAGACCGTTTACAATTTCCAGTCTTGTCCATTTGGACCCAAACGTGGGACGGTCCGAAAACAGCCCGTGTCCAAGTGGGAACCTTTTTCGGCTTACGCACAAGTAGAAAATGCTCATTTTGCAATTCTGGGGCCCCATGAGGGGAGATGGTCCAGAAACGGCCAAATTCCAATTAGAAATTGCCTTTTTCTGACCAAGTCGGGCACCTGAAAACCCAAAAGCCGGACGGTCCAGAAACGGTCCTTTGTTGGGCTTACGGCACACAAGTAGAAATCCGAGGCCCACTACACTACACGTTTTTCTTCTAAGCCCCTTACGCGGCCAGGGCGCAGCGGGCGCGTCAGAGAATATCTAGGCCCAGTACGCGGGCCGTATATTCTGCCTAACACACAGGATGTCAGCATACACGTACGGTTTTCTCAAGTCTCTGCATATTCATTGATTAGCCAGTAATACACCATCTTCTTACAGCAAGTGGACTGATTTGATCGATTTGCCAGTCCCAGACCCAAAAACCAATCCGCCCGGATTGGCACGCGGGTCCGAGGCTGGGGGCTTTCTAAAGCTGTTCTATACTCCTTGCACTGGTTGTGCCGTTATCTTTACCAATCCAGGTTTGGGGCTCAGGGTTCCGGCTTGCAGGTTTGGTCTTCAATGTTTGTTCAGTTTGGCAGTCCCAGACCCGAGAACCGATCCACCCGAGTCGACTTGTGGGTCCGAGGCTGGGGGGCTACTACAGCTGCTTACCCAGACCCCCTAAAGGATCCAAAAAAAGGAACCCCCCCAAAATGGCTCCATTACTACATTGGGGAATCTAGGGGATTATTAAGGGCTTCCATGTTTTGGATCCTTTAGGGGGTCTGGGTATATATGCGCTACCGATACCTTTGCCAATCCGAGGTCCGAAAACCGATCCGCAGGCATCGGCCGCAACGCTACATCTTCCGGGCCTAGAACCCTGAATCCTAAACCCTAAATCCTACATCCTAAACCCTAAATCCTAAACCCTAAATTCTAAACCCTACATCCTAAACCCTAACTCCTAAACCCTAAATCCTAACACCCAGAAGCCACACAATCAGAGTAAGGCCCCATGAACCATTGTATTAATATATCTGGACACATATGTACATATGGAGGTTTCCCAAAAATTAGCGGTACCTTTTTGGGGGTCCCTCTAATAAGGACTATAGTATATTGGGGTGTATATTGGGGTCGCCTGATTTAGGGAAACTACCATATAAATTTCTAGGAAGAGAGACTTTAGGGTTCTAGCTAAACCGTAAGGGTTAAAGGTTTGAAGGCTTAGAGTTCAGGGTTTCTTGAAGTGGGGGCTTGGCATTCAGTGATGCCCAGGGGCGAAACAAGCAAAACAGCTGGGCCGGGGGCGCTGTTTAAAGGTTTAGGGTTTGCGGTTTGGGGTTCAAGGTTTGGGGTTTAGGATTTAGGGTGTGGGGGTTAGGGTGTGGTGTTTGGGGTTTAGGATGTCGGCGTTAAGCCGGGATCTTCCGGTAACCCTAACAGATCGCTGAGATTGAAAAGAGTTTGCCTAAACCTTCACACTTCTGAATGCCAATGCCCTAAACCCTACTTAAATCTTAAATGTGGAACCCTAAGCCCTAAATGGCGTGGTCTGAGGTAGTTCTTGGCATCCTTGTAGTGCCGTACTGCAGCAAGAACTGCACACTGGTGGTACCAAAAAACCTTGCGGCCCAAGGTACGAGGATCCCTGGGAATTGTAGAAGTTGAGTATACTGCTGATGGAAGAAATCGTTAAGACCCCATGTATAACATAGTTTGGGTACTGCCCCCCCCNNCCCCCCAGTAACAGTTGGATAATCACTATAATATGGTTATATATAGCCCTTAATAGGATCCCTAAAATAGACTGTTTCTGGGTATAACTTAGGAGGACCCCCCACCCTGTAATAGTGGTATAATAAGACTATAAGAGGATCCTAATATAATCTCTACTATCCCTTATAGTCACTATTACTGGGCGGGGGGTCCACCTAATTTACATAACCCTAAACCCTAAACCCTAATCTATAACATAGTAGTATAGTTCCTGAGGTGAAGGCAGATCAGGTCATGCAGGATTGGTCTATCAACCACAGCGACCCTTTAGGGTTTAGGGTTTAAACACTGAAATGAAAGCCCTCAAGAATAAATATCTGGACCCGAAAATGCCTACAAAAATAAAGGCCCAAACCCATAAAATGACCAAACGCACTAGGCACTGGTACTCTGCATGCATTTTGCGGTCTCTACCAAACCCTAAACTCACCTTGATAGCACCAGCAGTATTCCGAAAGCCCGAGGGCTGCTGCTAGGGTTTAGGGCTGTGCGCACGGTGACTATCATGCTAGCGTGAGGAGTCTGATTATACCCTAAACCCTAAACCTTAAACCGGGTTCTTGCTGAAATGCTGTCAAAAATGACCATCTTTGATCTATATTCAGCCCAGGTATACGAAAAATGCAACATGTTGTTCAACAAGAACCCAGTAAACCCTAAACCCTAAACCAAGACTACAGCCAAGGCGACAGTGCCGCAAAGGCAGCACCGGACCCACAAATGCACTGCACGTCCTGCAGCCTGAGCATGCTTCGGGCTTGAAGATTTAGGGCTTAGCGTTTAGGGCTTCGGATTTAGGGTTTAGGATTTAGGGTGTGGGGTTTAGGTACTAGGATTTAGGATTTAGGGTTGAGGGTTTAGGATTTGAGGTTTAGGGTTAAGGATTTAGGGTTTAGAGTTTAGGTATTAGGATTTAGGATTAAGGGTTTCAGGTTTGGGATTTAGAGTTAGGAATTCGGTTTAGGGTTAGAGCTCTGCGCTTCCGGGTTTAAAGGTTTCGGGACCGGGGTTTGATGATGGGGGTTGTAACGCTGTGCGGTTAGGGCGGGGGGGGGGTGGATTTAGCGCCTGGGACTTGAAGGATTTTGGGCTGCTAGTTCCAGGTTCGGGCTTTAGGGTTTAGGGTTTAGTAGTTACTTTCTGATAGTGAGGATAAGCCTGCGCATGTGGTACTGGCATGCAGGAAGCACAATGGGGTCAGGCAAGATGCAAGATGATTGCAAGAACCACTGACTGCCAAGAACCTAAACCCTCGACCCTAAACCCTAAGCATTGAATAATGCATGAGTTTGCATGCAATTCTCCACTGCTTTTCCACTTGATACTCAGCTATCCCCAGTAATCCCCTTTCCCGAAGCCAAAATAATATGGTAGTTTCCATGGTCTTTTCCACTCCCCCACATCACCCCTTTTAAGGCAAGAGGCAAACCCTAAACCCCGAAACCTTGAAATCTAAACCGAAACCCTTCACAGGGCTAGAACCTCACCTGCTTTCTGGGGTTCAGGATTTAGGGTGTAAAGCTTACCTGAACCCCCATTGTAGGTAAAATAATGGCCCAAAACCCCTAAATATAGCCCAAAAGGCAATTATTCTACATACTTATGGGGTCCAGATAGATCTGAGGAGTTGGTGTGTAAGGCTCAGGGTTTCTAGCATCTTCTAGACTGCAGCAGCAGTCAGTATCACTTTGGCGGACATCTGAACTCGGGTATTTGAAGGTCAATAACGGGGGCGTTTTAGATGGGTTTACAGGGATGTATAGGCATATACAGGGCTTGGCGTTCAGGGTTTGGGCTTCATGGGACTTAGTAGCTACTTGTAACTGGGCTTCAAACCTTACTTATACCCTCCCTGACTGGACTCCTTTAGATTATCTCAAAAAGTAAGAATGTCCCCAGTTATAAGTAATAAGTAGTTACCCAACCCCATACGGCACGCTGTGAGACCCTCACATCCTAAGAACACAATTCCTACCAAGACCCGCATGTGGTAAGCGCCCTCAGCCCCCTAACATCAGACATTCCCAATATATTATAGTATTCCACAAGTGGGATAATCCCAAGTAAGCCTCAAAACCGTGGTTCGAGGTTCATAAGTTGTGAGAATTAGCGTCATGCGTACCCAGAAAACATGATACCTATGTTTTTAACTGTAGGTACCTTTCTTAACACCCCACTTCTAACTATCCACGAACCTAAAGGTAATCAATGCGAAGCTCATACAATCCTCGCAACTTTTTCGCCCAGTACATGTGACGCGAAGAGAATCCTAGTACGAGTCTTAGGGAGGGTTTAGGGTTTAGGGTCCCCTATGCCGTAGGATTCTGTAGCATGATCCGTAAACTCAAAGCTACAAACCCTTAAACCCTAAACCCTTAAACCCCGAAACCCCAAACCCCAAAACCCTAAACCCTTTACCCTTAAACCCAAAACCCTATAAACCTCTGACTAGACGCTGAACCGCATCCCAAGCCTTAGTTAAAACGCAAAAACCAAAACGCCTTAGGCCAGAAGCCTAACCTTAAACCCTAAGTTCGTTGTAGAGCTCTGTTTAGGGTTTAGGGTTAGGGTTTAGGGTTTGGCATTTAGGGTTTAAGGTTTAGGGGACTTAGTAGCTACTCGGAACGGGGTTAAAATCCTACTCAACCCCCCCCCCAACTGGACTTGTACAGCTTAACCCAATAAATCACATGGTTTGAAGCTCGCCCTCATGACCCTCCAACTACCTCATCCTCAAACCCACAAATCCTCAGGGTGAAGGGTTACCCTAAACTCTGCGAATTTGTGGACGAAGCCGTAAGCCCGAAGCCCAAAACCAAACTTTAAAGCCTAAGACTGAACCTTCAATGAGAACCCGAAACCCTCAACCCTGCCCCCAACCTCTAGCCCCTAAACCTCAAGCCCTAACCCCAAATCCTGACCTCTAAACCCTAAACCCTAGCATCTAAACCCTGAACCCTAAACCTTAAACCCTAAATAGTATCCCTTTATAACCCCAAATATAAGCCCCACATTACCCTAATGGGTAACCCCAAACCCTAAACCTTTAAATCCTCCAAGTACCCCAAATCCTAAACTGCCAACCCCCAAGCCCTAAACCCTAATCCCCTACAAAACACAAAACCCCCTTTAAGGACTTGGTTGGCCTTTAGAGACCCTTGAAAAATAGTAGTATAGATGGATCCCTATTAAATCAATAAGCGAAAACATTTAAGGAACCCCAAGGCCTACCCAGAGGCCTTAAACCCTAAACCCTAAATCCTAAACCCTAATCCCCAAACCCTAAACCCAAAACCCTAATCCCCTAAACCCTAAACCCTAAATCCTAAACCCTAATCCCCTACATAATCCCCTTTAAGGAGTTTAGACTACAACCCCTGAAACCACCCCTGAGCTCGATTGCAATCTAAGGTTGAAACCATGGGAATCTAGTGTGGGCCCTTAACCCTGGGATCCTCATATGGGGGATTGTCACAATTATGGTCCCTTTTTGGGTCCCTATTATAATACGGGGCCTTATACGGGGCCTAATTTAGGGGACCCAAAAAGGGACCATAATTTTGACAATCCCCCAATATACCTACTAT
>CAJNIZ010001211.1:15587-29625 GCA_905231905.1 Symbiodinium pilosum | reverse complement strand
CTTTGAAAAAAAAAAACCCTCCACCCCGGAAGGGCTGCTGCAAAGATATTTGGGGCCCAGGCATTTTCCCATGAAAGTGCTTGGAACCTTGACTTTCGGCGACGGGCTTTGTAGCGTTGGGGCTTCAGAGTCTTTAGAGGGTGTGTCTGTTTTTTATATATCTTTTTATGTACTGATATATATATATATGTCTACATGCTCATATATTCATCTGTTTTTTTTTATGCGCAGGGACTAGTAGAGTTTAGGGGTTGTAGAGTTGAGGGCTTTGGAACTACGGGTTTACTAGTGTTCCACGTTAAGTTCGGGGACAAAGTTCAGTGGACTTGATTGAAAATGCATATGGCATATTACAGATGTTGCAGGGTCATTGGGGCAGGACCGCTTGGAGGTTCAGGGGACTAGTGACTGCTTCTGATTGGGCTTATAAAGCCTCAAACCTCAAACCCTAAACCCTATGCCCCATGCCCTAAACCCTAAAGCCTAGAGTCTGAACCATACCCTAAACCCTAAACCAGCTGAGCCCCGTGCATCCCGGCAGGTGCAAGTTCGCTCCGTAGAAACCCACGAGACATTGGCGACGGTCGCAATGCCTGGCGAGACAGGAGCCTATGCATCTTGGAGGAAGCTACACTTTGGGTTTAGGGTTTGTGGTTTATACCCCCCACCAAAAAATGATAATCAAATGGAACAGAACATGGAAAATGACGTGGAAACTGGTGTTCATGTTGGAGTTTATGTGATTTGGGGCTACTTGGACAGTCAGGGGGACTCAGCAGGTAAGTTAATAATGGCCATCACCAGGGTTATTCCACGGTTTTTCTGGGCTATGAGTTATAAGTAGACCTACTAAGGCCTTTTAACGCTTGAAGTACAATGTCGCAGGGTTTGCTGGCGAAGGGGTTTCGCGCTTAGTGCTTGAGCGCCCTAGCCTAAGCCCTCAACCCTTTTAAGGTTTAGGGCCTAGGGCAGCTTAGGATTCGCGGCTTGGGGTTAGCGGCGCAGATGTCGAGCATTTAGGGTTGAGAGCCCCTGTAGCTCATCAATACAACCTCTTTGAGGACAGTTGCTTGGAGGGGCAATGAACTTATATAGTTCATACTCTGGATGAGAAAATCTTGAAAGGTTTGCGATGGGGTAGGTTTGGACGGTTTGGATATGGCCAGCGCACGCCCCAAACCCTATTCCCCCTGCATGTACTGGGGTGGGGTTGGTGCCCCTCTCCCAGCGACATATGCATTGTGCAGCCACAAGTGCCATGCCATGCTTGACTAGGTATACTGTGCAGGGTGTAGAGGGGGCAGCACCTATACCACTTTATTCCAGCATTATATTATACTGGGTATCTTAGATTGTGCAAGATTTTTACCATCCACCGTAAGACTGGCATGGGCCGTCTCTGAGTAGCTAATCCCTAAACCCTAAACCCGATAACCCGATAGACCCCCAAGAAGAAATCTCTAAGCTTAAGGGGGCTGTTTTGATAAACCTTAAAAACTAAAACCTGCATAACCCCATACTCCATGTAAGAGTCCGCTTGTTTTTAGGACCACCCCCCAAACCCTAAACCGCTCAGCAAGGTGACTGGCCTCGAGTTCAGTCCTGACGGTCGACATCTGGCGGCTGTAGTCGGCAACGTGTGCACCGTATATGATGCGCAGGCGTGGGTGTAGGGGTTTTCGATGTGGGGTTTAGTCTAGGAATTAAGAGTAAGGTGCTAGGGCAGTATGGAGCATGACAGGTTTTGGACTTCATGGTATTTTTGGGTTTGTGAAAATAGGAATATCCTGAGAGACCCTATGGAGGACTATCAAGACAGTCTAGGGTGGAAAAGAAAAATCCTGCATGACCCAACGTTCCCTGAATATTGGGAACTATGGTATTTTGGTATACTAAGGTCATGCAAGCTGCTTAGTATGAACAGTAGTGGGGATGCGGCTCAGCTGGTTTCAGCACACATCCAGCACTTCCCAAAGCATGCTGAGAAGTGCCGCAAGTCCCATTTCAAGGTATCTACAACTTAAGCTCGTAATCAGAGTGTGAGTTCCGAGTTGTTTTGGTTGCTTAAGAACCCTAAACCCTAAAACCCTAAGACCTGAACCCTAAAAACTAAGCCCTAAACCCTAAAACCCTAAACCCTAAAACCCTAAACCCTTCCGTAGGCTTTTGGCTGCTTAAGGCGCCTTGCTTTAGCTTGGGCGGCAATCCTGGAGAGCTCAGTACACCTTTGGCACAGATGCCCTAAAGCATGTCCTTTCATTCTTTGGGTTTAGGGCTAAACTGGTCTATATTTTGTTTTTTGGGGTACTGCCCCCAGTCAGTATCAGTTGGATAATAAGTGCCATATCTTTAAATATATATATATATATATCGCACTTAATATTACCCCTTGTATCAACTGTTACTGGGAGGGGGCAGTGCCCGAGTCATATGCCTAACTTATGAATTGGTGGGGGGCTGCTGGGTATTTGAGACTTCGAGGCCTGAACCTGAAGTTGCAAGTCACCCCAAGTCACACGTGGGTAGCGTTTTTGGGTGGCTAAACCCAGTAAGATTATATTCCTTATAGCAAATACTATACCCCAAAAGGAGGATATAATCTTACTCTATATTGGGTACCAGAATACCCCCAAATAAAATACTACACATTGAATTTGCCAAAAACTAGGGGTTCCAGTCGAGGGGTCTGCAGAATGAAGATTACAACATATTGGGCCCCATATTTTCAGAAATTTCCACACCCACAACAAGGAGCGCAACAACACCATGATTCAGGAAGATACCGGAGATGATGTTACGATACCCGACAGGAGCTAGGGTATGTTGCCTGATTAAGGGGTAGCCCAACACTCCCTGAAAAGGAATATGCCATACGTGATATCAGAACACCATATATGATTTATGGTCTGTTCCAGAAATGCTACATGTCAAGCCCAAAACCCCAGGATATTCTTCAGTTCAGGGGTATTGGGCTCCCTGGGTAACTACAGGGCGCCGATGTTCTCACCGTCACGGCGGAGAAGCCCAACTTGCCACTTGGATTGGACTCAAGGTGGGTCGAAGGCTTCAGCTGAAGAACCCTAAAAATGGATAATCTAACCTTTACAAACCGACCAAACGGCCAGGATTCTGTGTATCTTTGGGGTTCAGGTAAACCCTAAGCTGCGTGGGTTTTGGGGTTTTGAGTTTGGGCTTTGCCATGTTAGGCAGCCTTGGGGGGAGTGCTGGGGAGGATTCGGAAGTACTGAGGACCTACATTCGTAGAGCATTCTGGCCCCTAAACAAGTAGAGCTAAACGCTAAACCCAAGCCCTCCCCTAAGCCCTGATTCATTGGAAAAGCAACATCACCATGTGTGGCATAAGGTTTAGGGTTTAGGGATTTTGAAAGGAACGCTGGGAAAAAAGCCTCAACCCCATTTACCTTGGTCCGTTTTGTCCTGCCCTAAACCCTAAACCTTAGATGGAAAAGTTGAACAAGAACCCCCACCCTGAAAATCTGCCCAAGGATTATAGGGGAATGTATACCCAAACCCGCCGAAGGGATCCAAGAAATGGAGCTCCCCAAAACTATGCAATTTCTGGTTCAAGTGCATGGACCTGGACGGCCTGTAGGACATTCACGAGGTTTCCCCGCTTCATGAAGCAAGGATGCTAAGCTTCGATGCTTTGACCTCAGGCATTAAAAGCGCCAACCAGGATAAGCGGTTGTCTCCATCTCGTGGATTTTATTGGGGTGTCTGGGTGTTACTGGAAGGCTCATGGGCGTAATTTGTGGGGTTATATGTCACCTACACGAGGTCATAAAAGTTCTACGTTATCCCAAAGTAGAGTGATAAGTCATAAGTGCCCTGCATAAGGTAATGGCCATAGTTATCCGAAGTCAAACCCTGGTTGCATCCCGCCTGTTAATTACTTCTCAAGTTTCAAGTACTCATACAGCCCAATATAGCTTACAGTAATTGAGGAAGATACCCTAAGTCATACTAAGGGTCCTAGTATAGTTTGATGTATATGCCCTAGTTAAACCATATTGGGCTCCCTGGGTAGGGGCAGAAACAGGCCTTACAGTAGCCTGAAGTAGGGCCTGATATCTTCCCCAACAAGCCCCAATGAGGCATTCGCTACATAACTTACTGGTGCTCAGTAGAGAAGAAGGGAGTACGAT
Source organism: Symbiodinium pilosum (assembly GCA_905231905.1). NCBI lineage: Eukaryota > Dinophyceae > Suessiales > Symbiodiniaceae > Symbiodinium > Symbiodinium pilosum. Next base: position 25,459 of record CAJNIZ010001211.1, on the reverse strand, counting down.
CCTCATATAACCCTATATACAATCTTCCCATATGCTCTGCAAAGCTAAACCCGAGATTCCAAACCCCAAGCCCTATAGTATCTTCCCCTACTCTCTACTAACTACTAACCCGCCCCAGGAAGATAGGTAGCAATGACTGAGCTTATCCGCGGGAGATGGGGATGTGTAGGAATCGGAGAGGGACATGATGACTTGCCCTTGGAAGATGAGTGGGCAACCTTTGGCCTTTCGAGGTACATGTATCCATGTATATATATATATATGCAGACACACACCCTAAACCCCAAAGCCTACCTTAACTGAAAGGCTAACGTTTTGGTGGGGGGGGACACAGTGTTTGGGGGACTTGTGGTTAGATGGATGGTTTACCGGGCCGGGACCTTACGGAAATCAGAATGTTCAGGGTTATATGCCATACAAAGCAATGCTAGAACCGCAAATCCTTAACCTTGAGCCCTCAAGCGTTGGAAAAGCAACGCTGATACCCCAAACTAAACCCTAAGCCCTTGACCGTAGAACATCCAAGCAAGCCCACAGATTAAACGTAAACCCTATAAACTCTTTCCCTACCACAACCCTCCTAGTACCCTTAGTTGGGGTTTTATGGCCCTAATAGTGATACTTAGGCCGAAATAGAAGAGGATAGTCGCTAATAGAGTCCTGATACTCGACCCATGTCCATTAGTTTATGTAGCAAATATTGACCTTCGCTCAAATAACCCCCATGAACTAAAAAACCTTACACCCTATGATGTCAGGTCTGTTTGCTGGTATGACTCGGACACCCTGCTCTCCATCAACCAGTGGCTTGAGCTTGTGTGGCTTAGGGCTAGGTGGGTAGGGCTCAGGTTTCAGGCCTTCGGGTTTAGGGTCTAAGGGTTCACGGTTCAGGACTTCTAAAGTGCGTAGCAGAACGATCCGAAACCCCTGAAAATGTAGTCCTTCAGCTTTCCAGTCAGGCTGATTCTCGGTTTGCCCCCTTGTCGAGAAAGCTTTAGCACTAAGAAATTGGACTTGAAGCCTGATTCCGAAAGCTTAAGCCCTACCAGCAGCTCCACTTACCTACAGCTTTAGGGGTTCTACCTACTAAATAGGAGGGTACTTACCATTAAATTGTAGGTAAATGGAGCCACAGGTAGAAACCACAATCTCTGAACCGTAGTTTCGGGCCTTGCCTCTGATTTTGAACCTTGGAGGGCCAGAGTTCGAGGGCAACTGCAGAAGGCCAGATATCAGGGTCAAAGTTTATGAAAGTTTAGGGTTTAGGGTGGTTATATGGGTTTAGGGTTTAGGGCTATATTGGGGGATTATATAGGGGAATGATATAGGGGGGAGTATTTAGGGTTTAGGGTTCAGAGTTTCAGGTTCAGAACTTGTGGGTTTCAGGTTTAGGGTCGATAGGGCTTGGTGCAAGACCTAACCCTTGAAACCACAAACCCTCGGCAAACCATTTCTCCTCTAGTCTAAGGTTTTAAGTATGAGCCCCTGAGTAGGCCTTTTTAGGGGGATTCCAGGGACCCTTAAAGGTACCTATAGGGTATATAGTCGGTATATAAGGATCCCAGGGTTCAGGGCCCATACTAGGGGCCCATGGTCTCAGCCTTAGATCTAGAGGTTCTCTAGATGAATCTCGGAACTCTAAACCCAAATCATCCACAACTTGAAGCATTAAACTGCTGGTGGCCATAGGAGACCTTCAATCCTAAATAATAAGCCCTGAGCCCCAAACCCCTATACCTTGGAGGGTTCGGGTCCCAATACCCTAAGCAAACCTCCCACTTAGGTGGATAGAACCCTAAACCCCAATCCCTCTAAATCCTAAATTCTTTAAACCCTATTCATCTTAAACCCTAGGCCCCTTGAATAACCTCCCACTGAGGTGGATCATCTACTACCACGTGTTGAGCTCAAAGGACCGTCCACAGCCGCATTTGGGGTTGGGCTAAAGGGCATGGTAAGGATGGTAGGGGTTTAGGGTTTAGGGTTTAGTCGGATTTAGGGTTTAGGGAGTAGGGTATAGGGCTTAGTGGGATTTAGGGTTTAGCGATGAGGGTTTAGGGATTGTGGGGTTAAGAGTTAAGGGTTTAGGGGCTCAGGGCGTTGACAGTTCAAAGATCTCCGCAACCCATGGAGGAGCAGCGCATATAGTGGCTCAGACAGCGTACCAGCACCCAGAGAAAGGCGAGCCACGCATGGCAAAGCGAGTTAGTGAAGCATCGCTCGTTTACACAGTCAGCGGCACTCCGGCACGTCAACTAGATAGCTTACTACAGATCTGGGCCAGGGCAGAACACCAGATCATCATTGCGATCGACGACATTCACCTCGCCGCGCAAGGCTGGATGCCTGGTCTCAACACTTTTACGAGGAGTCCGGGGAGCTCAGCCAAAGGCTACCTCGAGACTACACCTCTGATTTCAAAGGCCATTTGGCCAAAGCACCGATTGGTGCCTCAGAAGAAAATTGCCGGGAGCATTCTTTTGCAGACAAGTATTTGCCCATCCCCACCCCCCCCCGGCCCCCTAAACCCTAGACCCTAAATCTTGGTAGGTAGGTTTCTCTTGCTGTTCTAAACATGAACAGCTAGCCCCGGAACCGTTTCCACCCTGAACCCTGAAGCCCCAAACCCAAAAGACCTAAAAACCCTCAACCTCAACCCCCCGCAGCCCCAATTAGGTAGGCTTCAGGGTTGTAGCCTAGGTGGTGGTAGCTGGAACGGTGTTATAAGTCATGTATCCAAAGCCCCTGCGGATTCCTCGGGACATCCTGGCACTCCAGGACTCAGAGCTTCGTGCAAGGCCCGCCCACTAGGATTTGTGATTTCGGCATTCTAGGATTTAGGACAGGGGTGAAAAAGACTGAAGAGATGTTTTGCGAACTCTTACTGTAGCCTTTGATTGCTACAGTGGCTACAAACACAAAATTCATTGTTCAACTCACCTCACCCCCTTCTGCGCTACAATATCTACATTCTTCTTGCTATCGAAGTAGCTGGCGTACACCAAAGCAAGTGCATTGCATGGTTTGCGCTTGAAGCTTAGATAACCATAACCCCAACATCTCTGACATAATCACATTTCCCTCTCAAGCATACCTCCCCTAAACCGAAAGCGCCATATACCCTGAGTCCCCAAATCCCTACAGCCCCTAAAGCCCGAAAGCCTAAAGCCTACACTGCCTTGCTGGTACGCAACTAGAATTAAGCTAGCGTACTCTTTCTAGCCCCTGAACGCTACCTAGAGGAACCTAAATCATTTACCAACGCAAAAGTACCCAAAATTTAGGTACATGTCCTTCTTATGGGTACATGGGCTATTTCAGGTCGACCGCAAACCCTAATCCTTTTACGCTGAACCAAGCCCGCGCCAGGAGTTGGTGAACAAATGGGAGCTACCGGAGGGGAGCGTGGCGAACTTCCACCTCACCAAGAGCAAGAAGCTTCGTGCTCCGCACATGAAAGCGCCAAAGACATGCCGGATGATAGGTAGTTTACAGTCATATATGGGTTGTTCTCTAAATTAGTGGATCCCCTTTGGTTATAGATTTAACTACTGCACCTTATTTAGGGTACCAAAATGGGACCCGAATTTTGGGAATTGCCCGTATAGATATATATATATATATGCTAGAGGAATCACTGATGAGCATAGCACTCTGCTAAAGGGCATGCACCTCCCAGCGCATGAGAACCATGCTAAAGTCCTAAACCCCTAAAGCCTAAACCCTGAAACCCTATAACGTTTAGGGTTATATGGTTTAGGGTACCCTATAATCCAGGGGAAGGGCATGAAATTGAAACGCGGACATAGCCATGTATTTGTACACACATGGTAATTTACCAAAATCAGGGGTACCCGCTTGGGGGGTCCCTATAATGAGGACTATCGTATCTTGGGGTCTATCTTGGAGTCCCCTTATTTTGGGAAACTACCATATAGAGAGGGCCTATATAGGTGTTTGTGGTTTACAGTAGGTTTCAGGATTTGGGGTGTTTCTAGTGTTGGCTGTGTCTAGGATTAGGGGTGCAATCAGGGTGTAGGAGTTCAACCGGTGTTGGGTCTGAGGGTTTAGAGTTGGAGGGGCCGGGTGTTTTGCTAGGTTTGGTTCCATGCTAGTCGCTCTTCCAGAAGGCTGAAACGAGGTCCCAAAGCCCCGGACCGTAAACCTCGAAACCTCAAGCTCTTGACCTAAGCAAGAACTACTACCCTGAATGCCGAGACGGTAAGACCTGAAGCTTAAAGCCATGTGCCACGCGGTATACTGTAGGTGGACCCCTTGCTGGGGTTAAGGGTGTAGGGTTTGGAGTTTTAGTGGCTATTGGGGATAATGGTGATCATGTTAAGGTCCTCTCGTATTCCTATTATCTCCCTAATCCAAGGTACTTTAGTTTTACATACAGGGGTTAGGGCTTAATTTTTTTCACAAAGGCTTCCTTCGAAGGGTTATTACATGGGTCCATAGAGGGGGATATGTAAGATTGTCTACGGTTAAGGGTTCCTGCCCACCCCAGGACAACCATGGAACGCCACAACAGGACGGTAGTCTACAATGGGATTCCAGGTTCCACGTTTGTAGGGGTCAGGGTTAAGATGTCCTAAAAAGCATACTTAAAACCTAGCCCCCCAAATTCTTAACCCTGAGCCCCCCCCCAAAAAAATTCTTGGTCCTAAACCCTGAACCATCATAAACCCGGGAATAGACAGTTATAGATCCTTTCTGGTTCTAGGGGAGATGGAGGTTCGAGGTTGTTTGAAGTGCTCAGGGTTAAGGGATTAGTTTTAGGGCTTAGGGTTCGAGGTTTGAATGCTCATTGAGCAGCTATGAGTTGTTGCGCATAACCGCGCCCCCACCGGAATCAGAATGGTGGTTTGTATGCAGACTAGCTTCAAAAGGGGTCAGTGAATGATAAGTTCCGTACGTATCCTAATACCACCACTGATAGTAGCCCGTGAGCCTGAAACTTTGGAAACTGAAAAGCAAAGGCTCCTCGTTTCAGATGACAAAGCGCAGCTGCAACTTCTCCAGTGGAATCCTGACATGAAGGTGCGGCTGCTTGTAACATTTCCTTTTCCCTGACATTTGACATCTCCCCCCCGGCCCTGAATACAAGATGTGCCGTCCCACATGCTTTGGCTGCTTTCTCAGAACATTTGATATTGTTGGGTCTCTTCACTAGTACGGAGCGCAAGGCTGTAATAGTGCTGCTATGTGGAAGTGCTCAATGCTCAATGCGCTACTTGTCCATCACTACGCTTTGCGAAACAAATATGGAAGCCTATATAGGCCCAGATCTATGAGATGATAACCTTGACTGTTGTCCAGCAATAACATATTGATCAAAAACGGTAATGTTGTCGTGAACCCTTAGAATTCACAACGATAACACACGCACCAGTTTCCAATGACCTTTGCCCAGACAAGAAACACAAGCAGATCCATCCGGCAGACAATCAGCCACACTGTTCGCTCTGGGTTTAAGACTGTTTGCGCTGCTAGCCCAAACCCTAAACCCCAAACCCTAAGCCCCTAAACCTGAAACCCTAAACCCCTACACCCCTAAGCCCCTAAAGCCCTAAACCCTGAACCCCTGACCCCTACACCCCTAAAGCCTAAGCCCGAAAACCCCTAAACCCTAAACCCCCAAGCCCCTAAACCCCTAAACCCCTAAACCTGAAACCCTGAACCCCTACACCCCTAAGCCCTAAACCCCTAAACCTTAAACGTCTCAGTATTCAAACATTGGGGGGTTTAAAACTATTCAAATTGAGTATTCGCGGGGTGCAGATGTTTAAAACTATTCAACTAGAGTATTCTGGGGGTGCAGACGTGGAGATGCTTGAAATTCTTCGACTTGAGTATTCGGCCCCCCAAAACATTTTGTTTGGACACTTGGGCTCTTAGGGTGATGAATCCTATGCCATCAAACTCTCCTAAAGTCGATTCTCTACATGGCTGTGTGAAAGTTACATGCGCCCTGAGTGCACCACCTTTTCTGAGGGGTCGGAATATGGACGGCTGAAACCCTAAACCCTATACCGCGAGGAGGGGCTCTATCTCTCTCCGCACATTTGTTTCGAAGAAGACCGCCACAAATGGGTTCACTATCTTGAGAAGTCCCAGCACAGTTCGATGATAACAACCCTTGTTACCCCCCAAAAAAGGGCCCAGTGTTCGCAGACTGCTCCTGCGCCTCCAAGCTAATCCTCACTGCAGGAACCTATGACCTAGGGTATGACCCGAACCCTACGGTCTCAACCCCAACCTGTAGAGGGTACTTGGAAATAGTTGTTAGAAACACACTTTTTCTTATTACAACCCTGAGAAAGAGCCAAATATCTGACTTTTGCCTGGGTTCCAAGTTCAGCATAAGCCCTTTTGGGAAGCATGGCTTGGATGATTGGAAGCTCGGCTTCACGGGTTTAGAGTCTAGGGTTTGGGGGTTTAGGGTTTAGGGTCTAGCGTATATTCCTATTTCTAATCCCAGACCTAGCCGTGTATATGTTACCCTCAGAGATCAGTGCTTGCATGCCAGTCATGTTCTAATTTCTATCCGCCTCCAACAGCACTCAGCCCCCATCCCTAATCCCAGAAATCGAAACCTTATACCCTGGATCCTAGACAAGGGGTTGCAATACTACACCCCCACAAGGTACCCCCCCAGGCTTGAAGAAGCTAATAAGGACTAGAAGAGGATTAGAAAAGGCTTAATAAAGCCTAATACGGTTTTAAACTGTGGGGGTGTGCCTTTGGGTGGGGGTGGGGAGGGCCGGCATTTTTTGAAATGCTGGACCGTTCCTGCGAGTTTTGGCGGGAGAAGAGTCGTTGGATCGCGACCAGCGTCTCCTGCTGGCTGCAGCGGCGGTGCACGAGTGCTGGATGTCCCAGACGCCGGTGTCATTCTCGAATGATCATCTTTTCATGCCCTTCGAGCACCTCCCGCGGTACTACTTGAATCCCTTACTAAACTCAAAGCGCTTCCTTAGCCCGCAGCTTCTTGCATGCAATGTGTTATTACACTCCTCCTGCCATCTATTAGACCTTTCTCCAACTTTCAGCACCCCAATAGGCGGGGCCCTAAATCCTACACCCCCAACTTAAACCCTAAACCCCCAAAACTCTGAACCCAAAGACTTAAACCCTCAACCCTAAACTTGAAAAAAACTCCACTAACTCGAAAGACCACACCCCTGAACCCTAAGCCCTAAAACCTAATTAGTAGTTTCCATTTTCTTTTCCATTACCCCAATATGACCTAGCCTTGAATGGTGGGCTTAATGGCTTCAGGGTTTTAGAGTTTTAAGGTTAAGGGTTTAGGATGAAAGGGTTTAGGGTTCAGGGCTTAATGTAGCTTGATGTAGAAAGCATTTCTCAATAGGCTTAAAATCGGGTTGCGAACTTTTCTGGTTACCGAATGATCCCTATATGTCCGCGTGTGTGCATATATAAGTATCCCTACATATGCCCTTACACTATAAACCACATTCTTGCCAAAGAAGTCCAAGACCCCATAATTAGGGAGTCTATTGTTTGTCATGCAAAACCGGGCATTTGAATATACTTTTGGTGAGTGTATAGAGGGGTGCACAGGATTATCGGTGAGTGTATATATTCGATGTGCAATTTAGGGACTGTAAGACAAAACATCCTACACCAGCTCAAGGATCCTAACATCATGTAGGGTATGTCGGTACGTTCCTACGCTGAGAAAACCCAAAACCTGATAGGGATCCTGGATTTAGGGTTCCGGGTTTAGGGTATTTGGCTTTCTGGTACCCTACACCCTTGACCCTCAACCCATAAACCCTGTAAGGAACAATTACCACAAGAGGTTATAGGAGTTATAAAAGGCCCTTGATACAATCCCTTTACGGACACTTACTGCAAGGGAGAAGAGCCCTAAACCCTAAATTGCCAACCTTGACTATTTTTCCACTGCGCATGCTGAAAGGCATTCGACAGCTTGCAGAAGTTTCAGGCAAGGTCGTACGGTTCCTGAGGGTCTAAGTACCCGAAGGAAGCAGCGGATTGAGGAAATCCTGCACCCCTTAGGATCCCCAATGCATGGTTTTAGGGTTTAGGGTTCAGGGGGCTCCAGAGAGTACACTCTGAATGGTTTTTGGCAGAAAGCTCTGATATTTGCATTCTTGAGTTTGAGCTCCTACAATTCCTTATGAAGTTCCTGCCTGACATGCGTATACTAGAAGACCACTTTTGTCCGATTTTAAGTCCTAAACCCTAAACCAATATGAGTCCTTAGGCCTTGGGATCATGGAGCATGTTAACCATCAACATGAGGTTAGGGGTTTGGAGTTCAAGCGGGGCTCTCAGTCAAGACGAAAACGTTAGAACATTCAGGGTTCATGGGTTCAGGGTTTAGGTTTAGAGGGTTGTGGTTACCCCCCAACCCATAAATAGATATAGATAATGCTAAAATCATATGATTACAGCAGGGTCGGCTAGACTAGAGGGTATCAACCCCAACTACATTAGCAAGCCCCAAAGGCGCCTCCACTACATAGGGGGCTATATGAACTGTAGTCTAAACTCCCTGAAGGGGTTATATAGGGATTAAGTGGGATACTAGGAGTTTAGACGATGGCTCATTTAGGACTTATTCCGTCTTTATATTCTTCCCAGGGATATGGGTTTGTGGTGTTCAGGACGGAAACGTATGCCGATGGCTACCACAGATCGGTGTCGCCCTTGGCCAGAGGGTCCATGCAACCCTAAACCCTAAATCGTATATGGTATATACTTCGGGCCCAAGGAGGCTTGCATAGCTATTTTGGGGCACAAGTCTTTACTATACAGCTTCATGGACCCTTTGGGTTGTATGGCCCAGATTTAATATAATGATCCCGTTTCGGGATCTAAACTGTAAAGCCTAACCCCTTACCCCTAAACCCTAAACACTAAATCCTACACCCTAAACCCTAAAAAACACCAAAGCCTAAACCGTAAACCTTAATCCCAAGACCCTAGAGCCAAAATTCGAAATTTGCCATGGCGCATGAAGCTTCCGCCTGGCATGTACCGCCTGGGTAGGTTTAGGGTTTACGGCATAACCTATGCTCCCCTGGAGCCTAGATCCCTATGGCTTAGGGTTTAGGGTTAAGGGTCCCTGAACTCATTTACTATTACATAGCCTCGTGCTTAGTCAGTTAGTCAGTTTGGAGATCCCGGTCCCTTGACGCTACTTTCGAGGGATGGAGAAAATGCACAAGAGCATGGAAGAGCAGTTGGAAGGCTGTGGCTGCGTGCTGCATCCCGAAGGGGTGTGCTCCTTCTCCCTTACCACGGATCCCGACATCGCCGTCACTGGGACGCCGTGCCCGCCGTACAGCCGGCAGCGGGCGAAGCGTACAGTGGAGGGGTCAGTGAAAAGCCACCCGCTCCATCAGGTCACAAATGAGACGCTCCCGAACTGGATTGCTTTGACAGAACCGAAACCTGTGATTCTAGAGCAGGTTTTGGGCTTCGCTCAGAAGTGCGATGCCAACGATGAAGCAAGCCCGATGGTGAGGCCACCTCAACAAATCTGCATGTAGCAGTCCGTTCGTAGCTTGAAGCCAGAAGTACATACTATCTGTGTATCTAGCATTGTGATCTCGACATTTGCAGTGCACAGCTCAGGATCCACCATATTCTGTACTTCCTAGGATACATATAAGGTATACCGGATGGTGCAAGACTTCCTCCGTTCGATTACTCCTAAACCTTAAACACTAACGCCTACACCGCATCGGGTGTGGAGGATAATTTCCTAGAGTTGAAGGTCCTTTTGGTCCAAGGAAGCCTTCTCACCTAAATATCATTGCACCCCCCTCCACCCATAATATTAGGTGAAGGGGGGGGGGGGGGTCCCAAAATTA
>CAJNIZ010001211.1:279-12486 GCA_905231905.1 Symbiodinium pilosum | reverse complement strand
CCCCCCTCCCCCCCCAAAAAAAAGAGAACGTAATTGTAACAAACCGCATTGGGCTCTATGATAAAGCCCCAGCCCTGGACCTCAGAATCCCAAATCCAAAAACTATTCGGCCAAAGCCAGCTCCTACACGCCTATAGTCGCCCTTAAGTAGATAGAATATGGGGTAGATGGGGATCTTCTTATAATGTACCCAAAACCATATTCTATCTACTTAAGGGGGACTATAAGCCGATTTAGGGTGAAAGGTTTAGTGTTGGGGCTTTAGGGGGTTTAGGGTTTAGGGATTAGAGTTTAGGATGTAGGGTAAAGGGGGGTTAGGGTATAGGGTTTAGGATGTAGGATTTAGGGATTAGGGTTCAAGGCTTCTCCATCAAACTCCTAAACCAAGTGGCACTTTGGGTCACTTCTACTTTTTCTTGATTGTTGAATGCGCGGAACTTACGTGCAAACACAAGTTTGGTGGGCCATTGAGGCACCAACCAGACAACACAAATCAATGAAACTTCCACCCGTCCTTTTTCAAAACTATCCCCCTGTAGAATCCCTGATTCAGGCCCCGCGTAATCCTTACATTATCCACATATATTTTTCTAGGGTTTTGAAGGGTCCCCAAGTTTTAGACTATTTTTTGTTACTTGTAATAGGAGAGCAGTCCATAAATCCAAAACCCCACATCCCAGTTTCGGTTGAAGGGTCCGTCCTGGGTTTCTGCTTCAGGGAATACCCAAACAGAAAGAATAGGTTGTACAAATTAGAGTAACGGGTTAGTCAGAGAGTAGTGTGGGGAGTTTGATAGCTACCTGTAGGTACTTAGCACGGTGACACAGCGAAAGGACAGTCAAACGGAACATGACGCTTGTCTGGATTGTCATGTACGAGCCCAAATGCATTGCAAAAAATCGGGGAAGATTTCTGTAGACTCTCACTATATAGGATTATAGAGCAACCATGTCGTGTTTACCAGGCTTGTACATAAAGGGGTGTGCCCTAGGGTTACAAGTGCCATCAAAAAACAGTTCGGGGTCCCAAAAATACAATAGTCTACATGCTGTCTGGCGCCTAAAGCCCAAGACCCAACCCCCACAAGATTAGGATATTTATCGTAAACCCTCAACTCTGAATCCTGTTGCAACGCCATCGGGACCAAGATGGCACGCTCGTGCACTGCTTCTGCGGGAGAACGCCCCGCGTCGCTTGCCGCTATTCCAGGCGGCGACTGCGTGCTGATGTACCAAGCTTTCGTCGAGAATGACTCGGCAGTTGGCCAGCTGTCGTTACTTGAGCTCGTTTATGGCACATTGTAGCCAATTCAGGGAGGATCTGGGGGAGAATCGCGGGGTAGAGTGGCGCAACCCGTGAATCTTGATTTGCGAAGCGGCTGCAGGTATTGTCCCTTGACAAAAAAAGAACGCCCCGTTGACTCGTCCGAAATCTTCTGGAGCCGCCAACTCAGAAAGCTGTCGTAGTACTATCTGGGGGTTTCCCAAAATTAGGGGTACCTTTTTGGGAGTCCCCACCAGGCATAATAAGGACTATAGTATTTTGGGGTCTATATTGGGGTCCCCCTATTTTGGGAAACTACCATCTCTTGAGATGTCTTCAGCCCAGGGCTTCCCCGTTGGCCAGGCATGCAAATCCTCCAACCTGTTGTCTGGACAAAGGTCGGCTCCGAAAAACGAGCGCCGTGTTCGATGTATGCGGGCTTCAGGTGATATGAGCTACGGACTAAATGTAGGTTGGGGGGGACCTATAGGGGACTATATAGGGTTTTGGGGGGGACCTATTTAAGGGATGTATTACAAATTTAGTCCAGGCTCCTATGAGCTATAGTCTACCTTCATGGTATCCCCCTTAATAACCCCCTAAATAGTACCCTATATAACCCCTTTGAAGGAGTTCAGACCCTAAACCCTAAACCCTAAACCCTGTATTGTCTACCCCCCTTTTTAAGGAGTCTATAGCCGTTTGAGGCAGTGTCTAGGGAGCCTCAAGGATCCATCTACGGCCTCTACTAGCTCCCAGCCTTAAAGGCCCATACCATAGTCATCCTTAATATGGGGTATCTGGGGGTCTTATTATAATATACCCAAAGCCATATTCGATCTACTTAAGGGGGACACTAGGGCTTCATGGGTTTAGCTTTAGACTCTTTCAGCCGCAAGAAATCACCTTAAACCCTCAATTCTAATCCCTAAACCCCAAACTCTTAAACCGTAAGCCCTCAAAAACTTGAACCCCAGGCCCAAGTCCTGATCCCAAACCCTCAACCCCAAGCCCTAAACCTCAGGGCTTCACAAGCTGGAGACCGGGGAGATCTCCACCGTGAAGCGCGGCAAGGGATCCGTATCTTGGCCTATTACAGGCTAGAAGCCCAGGTGCCCATATAGTAGGTCCTTGGGTTACAGATAATATACACACTATATAGGGGCTTAAGGACAGGAACCCAATATATAGGTAACTGGGCTTCTAGGGTAAGGCTGAAGGGAGCTACGAAAGGATATATCAAGGGCTGGGAGTTATGTAGGGATTTATCATATAATATAGGATTGTATAGGGATCATGAGGGCTACCTGAGCCGCCCAATGTATGTAGAATAATTAATGGCACTGTTGATCTATTTTTTGTATCGGTGTTGTTTTAGGCTACCTGAACCCCAAAAGTATGTAGAATAATGGCCTTCTGGGCCATATTTAGGTGTTTTGGGCTATTGTTTTACCCACTTTTGGGGTTCAGGTAGTGTTGTTTTAGCTACTTTTGACTTACTGGTTCGTAGTAGGGAGTACATGGGAACATCGTCTCTATAAGCTTTATACAATAACTCGCATGTTCCTTACTAAGAACCAAGAAAGTCGAGGTCCTGGTTAGGGGAATCTGGAAACATCAAATTGAAGCGAGTGGGTTACAGGACATATTTGTTTAGGGGAAGCGGGAAAGCAAATGGACAATTACATGCACACTGCGATTCTCGAGGGTTATAAGGGACCATGTAAGGTAGAGTCAGGCAGAGCCTGAAAAATGTTCAGAGGTATTCCTGAATAGCCTCATAAAACCATAGTATAACCCTAAACCCCTATAAACCCTAAACTCCCAAGCCCTAAACTCCTAAATCTTAAAGCGCATAAGATACCGCAGAGGGGGTGTAAGCATAGGCTCCTACATGTGAGCTAGGGCTCAGGGTTTAACCTGCCCCGGACTAATCACCTCCCCCTGCCATAAACCTCCCTCCCTAATCCTAAACTGTTAGGTATTTCGTTTGTGGTATATATCTTTTTTATTGGGACTGATCAATATTAGGGGGTTAGGTGGTTTCAATCTTAGGGCAGGTATTGACGTAAAGCTTGAAACGAGCCGCTGTAGACAAGTGTTCTCAGATAGGCCGGTTCTTTCAGGGCTTAGGGCTTTCTATGGGGCTCCATGTTAGCCAGTTCCTCCCCGTAAGCCCGGCTTAGGGTTAAGGGTTTAGGGTTTAGTGTCTCTACCCCTAAATCACCCTTCAGGGGAAACCTCTTGGGGGAGGGCATGTAGGGCTTGTAAGTTTGAAGCCCAGAAGGTGTAGGGTTAAGGGTTTAAGGTTGATGGCTTAGTGTTTGGGGTTTAGGTTTAGGGATTGCCCTAAACCCTAAACCCACTGAGTTTAGGGTTTAGTGATTAGAGTATAACAGGGTTTAGCGTTAAGACCCTAAACCCTCCGCACGCCTGGCCCTCCTCCAAACCCCAAGCCCTAAACCCAAAACCTTAAGCCCTGAAGCCCTAAACCCTAAACCCTGAAACCTAGCCCTAAACCCTTGACCCTATATAATTTGTACAGGAGTCCACTATATAATGCACTAAATAACCCGCCTTTGAAGGAGTTTAGATTATGGCCCTATTACCCCTAAACCATATTACTCCTAAACCTTAGGTTCAGGTGTTGAGTTAATTCCCAAGGTGGTAAGCAAGTTTTCTGACTGGCTTTTCACAAAATCCAGGGACCCGGGCTTACTGGGGCTTAGTAGGGAATGAGGGAATATATTACAGGGTTTAGGGTTCAGGGTTTAGAATAAGGGTTTAGGGTTTAGGGTCTCCATCTTGGGCCTACCCTCTTCTATGTAAACTACTACTATTTGGGGGGAGGTTGGGTGAGGTCGTTCGACTTTGCTAAGCTACAAGCATGTAACAAAATTAATTGCTGCCTCCGGCCCAGAGCTCTTAGCATCACAACCTGCAAGCCAAAGTCGATTCGGGCCTGGAGACTACTGCAAGAGCGCGAGAAATGACCAGTGTCATTTTGGGCTTGACTTGAGGTATGTTCCCCTTACCAGAACTATACGAGGAATGTGGGACCACAACATCGAGATCAGTTAGGCCCTGTTTTCTTGACCGTACATGCGTCTTTCGTGGATAGTGGTTCCACATTCCTCGTAGAGTCGTGCTAAAGGGTACCTCAAATGAACTCCAAAATCACACTGGTCAGCCCCCGTAGCTTAGCAAAGCCCAAGTCCTTGCAAACTAATATGGAACTTCAAGAAAAGGCTTGTAAGCAAGGACTGAAGAAGAACAATATGCAAGGTTGAGTCAATGCAGCCGACACGTTTGCGCCCGAGGACTATTAGGAACAGTTTGGCAAGACGCGCTCCCGCCCGTTGTAGAGCCAGACGGTCTGGCTTACAGCGTGCCGCCGAATTTCTGAGCAAGGTATATTTCACTAACATCCTACTTAGACAATTGGACCCTGAGCACCAAGCCGTACGGTAAGCCCTAAACCCTCAGCCCTCAGACTCCGAAACCCTAATACCGCAAATTCCTAAACATTACATCCCTAACCCTTAAACCCTGAACCCTCAAATTCCTAAACTTTGAACCCCTAAGCCCTGAACCCTGCACTCCCTAAGCCTAAACCCTAAACCCTGAACCCTGTAACCCCAAAACCCGAAGCCCTAAACCTGAAGCCCCTAAGCCCATCATCCATAAGCCCTCAACCGTAAGCCCTAATTTCTTACTTAGTCAATGGAAGAACTTCAAACTTTTAGGCATTCCTTGTTTGGTCTTCATATTAAAGTTTCAACTTTTTTGGCACTGGTTATTGGGGAAGAGAGAATTACATAACCCTAAGCCCTAAGCCTTATATAGCCTATAATCCATCACCCCTGCTTTGACGTCCTCAGGAAGAAAGCCTGCCGAGTGCTGCCTGGCTGAAGAAGCAAAGGCAGCGGTTTAGGTTCAGGGTTCCGGGTTTTGGGTTTAGGTTCAGGGTTGAGGGCTCAGAGGTCAGGGTTAGGGCTTAGATTCAGGCTCGGTTCTCACGGTTTGGGGCTGAGACCCCCAAGTACCCTCCACTATCGCTACTTAAGGCTACTTAAGGTCAATTAATTGGAGCGTCCTCGTGGGCGTTTCAGGGTGGGAGCTACCACGTTAGCTTTGGGTTTGGGGTTTGGGGCAGTCGGCGTTTAATGTTTATAGCTTCAGTTTATAAGTTAGGGTTGAGGGCTTAGGTTCAGGGTTTAGGACTTGAGGTCGCGGGTTCAGGGCTTGGGCCACAGGGTTTGAAGATTGCGAACGATTTTCTTCCTGTTTAGATGGTTGAGTGCTTAGGGGTTATCATGGTTGTTGAGGGTTTAGGGTTCGGTGTTTAGGGGTGGTTTAATGGTTGAAGGTTTAGAGCTTACGGTTTATGGCTCAGGGCATGGCGGTTACAGCTAGGTGAACGTTCAGAGTGTAATGTTTGTGGATGAGGGCTTTAGGTGTCGGGGGTATGGGCTTTTGCATTTGGGATAAGAGGTTTAAGGCTTGCGGTTCAGGATTGGGAGCTTCTGGTGTAGGTTCTGGTGCCACATCCAGGTTTCAGAGTTTACGTCTGGCAGCCCCTCCGGAGAACCGAAAGGTCTTTGAGTTTTCCGTGCGTGCTATAAAGAAGCCCTACAAGCGCGGGGTTAGAATATAGGGGTATAATATAAGGGTTATATAGGGATAATGGAAACGAAAATGGAAACTATTATATTATAGGGTTATATTGGAGTTATATAGGGATATTGGAGGAGAAAATGGAAACTATTGTAATGGGATTATATGGAGTTTAGGGTTTTCGGCTCGTTGCTTCCGAACACAAGGCGATAAGGGAGTTAAGGCTCCCTCAATTCCGCGCCCACACGCCCAAGCCTGGACTGTAATGTAGAGCCCAACTTTTGGGTTAGGGTTAAGGGGCATAGATATTTGGCAATAATGGAGAAGACATGTCAACATCAAATTGAAGCTGGGGTTGGATACGGGTTCTCCAGCATAATAATTGCCAAATTATGGTCTCAAGTTCCTGTTCTCATGTTGGTACAGGATTCTGCAACTCAACCCCAACAAGACATGGGCAATTATTTACATCCCCCATGTTAAGTTGCGAACCCTGAGCTCAGGTAGTTGTTGACGAGTCAGGTCTCCTTTCAATTCAGCCCCTGAGGTTTAGGGTTCAGGGGCTCTATATAGTAAGCAGCAACTTCCGAGATGTTATTGCTCCTTACCGGTCTCTGGCTCCGCTATCACCCCTCCTACTCTTTTTTAAGGAGCTCTCGTCACCAAATTTCAGAAGCGTTCTTTTCCCAAAGTAAATGTCGTACTAGTTGAAAATCCGGATTCCTTGGGCCCGGCGGAACAAGACAATGGCGGGATGTGGACAGTGCATTGCACGAACGTGTTCCTAAGCAACCCAAATGTTGAGAAATCATGGGTTCCCTTAACACCTCCCCTCCAACAATCTTGCTCTCTAAGCTCTCCCTTAAGTAGCCTTCATGAAGCCTCCAGTTCCTTAATCCGAAACACTACACTCTGCAAAGCGGTATTGCCCTGTATGACCCTGGGCTATTCTTTGGAATGGCTTAAAAGTCATTATCAGTTTAGGGTTTAGGGTTTCCACAATCCGTGTGTATTCTGCATTAAACCATAAGAACATCAATCCTTCAGGGCCCCTAAATCTATCCCAGTACCTGATAACCTCCTTAACGGGGCTTGGAGAAACCCCCAGGTTACCTGTCACTTAACCCTAAACCTTTAAACCCTAAATGCCCAGCCCATGACCTCTAAACCCCCCAATCCTTAATCATGAAAACACTACATCTCTGGCTTTGAGAAATCTAAGCTTTGTATCCTCAACCCTAAACCCTCAACCCTACATCCTGGACCCTAAGCCCTAAACCCTAAACCCTAAACCCTAAATCCAACCCTAAACCCAGGTTAGCACCTCGATCCTGAGCCCTGCGGAAGATTACGTGGCGACCTTTGGCTTCGCCGGCTTCGAGCTCTTTAGCCTGGGGCGAAGCGCTTAGGAAGGGCTTGGGATTTGGGGGTTAGGGCTTAGCATTGAGGATTTGGGGTTTGGGGTTTCAGTTTGTATGGTCTAGGGTTTAAGGGCTGAGTATGGCTTAGGCTTATCCTTTGTTGTATAGCTGTGTTAAGATGATCGGCTCTTTGTCCTAGGGCAATATGGACGAAGTAAGGTAGAGGGGTGTAGACCCTAAACCCTTACACCTTCAGGACTTTGCGTTTACCATTGGCCACTGCGCCCCCTTGAGCTAATCAAGCTGAGCAAAGGGGGGACCTCAGACACATGATCCCTGCATAGCCCCATATAGCCCCTATATTTACCTCCATACCCCTATATAAACCTGAGCTGGGTAGGTAATTACACTTTGCACACTGGGTAGGTACACTTTACAACTTTTGATGGGGTAAGCCATCGACAAGGATTTGCTTCACACATTTTGAGGTATCTATAACCTTTTTCTGGTCCTGAAAAGGCTTAGGGGAAAACCCTTGTCCCTCAATCCTGAATCCAAAAACTTAAGCAGTGGATCCAAAGACCTGAACCCCAAATTCCTCACTGGGGGTATGGGGCTAAGGGCTTTACCAAACTCTTCAAGCCAGGGTGTAGGGTTTAGAGGTTCAACTAGTATACGTAACCCTCAACGCTTAGGGCTCCTCAATCTTCACATCATGTAGGGTTAGGGGTTTAGGGGCTTACTGTGAATACCTAGGAATTAGAAAAACGCGGCACCGGATGTTCACGTGTCACGCAGATAATGAGTCGAATGATGTTTCAGACTTCTGGATCATTGTTGGGTACACTTTCAGTTGCTGCTGACTTTTACAGCAAGACCCAATACAGACTTCAGAAAAAATGGTTCGGAATATCTGAACCCTAGACCCTAAACCCTAAACCTCAATAAGGAACCAGACCTGGAGCCTCATGGGACAAGCCCTTATACCAAAATCTCCAAGGCTGCCCTTCGTGGCAGTCATAACAAGACAGGTGATCAATTTCAGGAAGTAGTAGGGCCCATGAAGCTAGCCGTTAGCCACGGTTTTAACAGTTAGGCTTTCCGTGGAGGGCCAGAGATGTTCGACATGACTGGCATGTAGCACGCGCAGGGTTATGGGGCTTCGCCCCTGGGGATCTCGCCCATCCCACTACATGAACCATTGTCTTAACTCCTAGTAATAAGCCTTATAGTAGTCCCCTATATCATCCCCTTATATAAGCTCTTCCAGGAGTTTAGACTATAGCTCATATGAGCGCAAAGCAAGGGCAGGAGTTGTCCATGACACTTCCTGCCCGCAGAAGAAGGACATTTCCCGGTAGTTGTCAGTATTCGACGCCTCCAGCGCCAGATGAATATAGACAACGTATCATTCAGCCCTGCTACCCCAACCCTAAACCCTGAACTCTAACCCCAAAAGCCTACACTCAACTCTCTAAACCTTAAACTCTAACCCCTAACCCCTAAACTCTAAACTTGCACATGCCACCTTGTGACGACCAACCTGGAACTCTCCTCAAGCAGAACTGGGTTGCTGTTCAGGAACTTAAATTCAGTTACCATGATATGGGTATATAGCTAGTATTTAGGTGTTATAGTAATTTCATTTAAGTTCCTTAACAGCAGCCCAGAGAAGCCTGGTGCAGATAATGTCCTTGGCGGCTCATCTTTCAATGCTTCGAACTACACGCAAAGCCAGGTAAGGCTAGGGGACTCTGCGTAATACCAACGGTCCCTAAACCCTAGACCCTAAACCCTAAAGTCCAGACGCTTTGGGGTATACTGGGTTGAGGGTCCAAGATGAGTTTTATTCTTCAGAATTTAGGCTGCGGTTCAGTTAGGGCCCTCCCAATCGAATATGGAAGCCCATATGAGCCGTAGACGAAACTCCTTCTTCTAGGGGATTATACAGGGTTATAGAGGGGAGTATTACCCGAAGCCTAAACCCTAAATAGGAGTCTAGGCTATAGCCCACATGGACCATTTTTAATGAGGTGCATAATCTTTGCAGGGCCGCTTGTGGACTCTAATGTTAGATCCAGGGAAGGCAGATGCACTAAACCACAAAAGGCAGAAACCTTCTGAATTACAGGTGTGTATAGATATGTATATACATATTCACAGATATACTCATCTACCTTGTGAATTAGAAAATGTGTTGAAGGCTTGTTTTGTCTGACTCTTGTTTTTTTGCGGGAGGGTAGGTGTTGGCCCGTGCGTTCTCAGGGGATTAGGGTTGACGAGCTAGATGGGAAAGCTAGTGCACTATTGGATGTTTTTAGGAGCTGTTTAGACTACGTCTGGGGGGTTAGTGCTCAAGGCAGCCTGTTAAAAGTATTTGAAATAATTGCCTTTATGGCTGCTATTATGGATTTAGGGCTATTATTTTACATGCTTTTAGGGTTCAGGTCATTCTTCTAGCTAATGAAAGGTGTAGGGTTTAGGGATTTGGGTTTTTGGGGGGTTAGGGTTTTTGGGGTCTAGGGATCCCGGGTTTTGGGGATTTAGGGTTTTAGGGATTAGGGTTTAGGGGTTTAGAGGCTAGGGTGTAAAACCTACACCTGAATCCCTTCACGTTGAGGCTGCGGTTGCGGGGTCCCGGGAGGTAGCAGATGGCAAGTCAGTTGACAGCTCAGGGTTTGAGATAGTCACCCAAGTCTCGGCCACAACAAGTCTCATGTTGAGGGCTTAGGGTTTAGGGTTTATGGTTAGGGTTTAGGGTTTAGCGTCTACGCTGCTTTGCGTGAGCCGCCGAGTGTTAATGAGCAGTTTCACGTGAGGTTTCTGGTTGAAACCACAAGCCTCCATCATCAAGGCGTGCACAACGTATGCGTCCTAAACTCTGGGCAAAGTATGACGACTTGACCTGACGTCACCCATGGTCTGTATAGAAAGTGGCCCCAAAGTAGCCTCAATTTCGATTTGTCATACAGTAGTCAGAACACCTTCAGCTTGCAGCGTAGTACCCATAACTACCAAAGCATGGTTGGATTAAGTCTCGATTCACCGGAAAGCTACAACCCAGTTACAACCCTACTTCTGGAGACCTGGGGGGCTCATAATTGAGTTACCTGGGCAGTTCTGGGTAGGTCATAGAACAGCTCCATCCAAGTAGGCCAGGACAAACTCTCGCAATTCCTGCAAACACTAGAAGTATATACTAGACGGTGGCGCATGTGTTACATGCTAAGCAGATGAGCCGCTGCTAAACACATGTAACATGTTGTCGTATTCTTTCTTGGCGCAAGCACTATAGGCCCGTATACTTACCCTAAACCCTGTCCTGACATGCGCAAGGGCGAGTATGTGCTTACTCTACTGCGTTGGGCATGATTTGGGGCGTTGCCCGTTTCCGCACAAAAAAGAAGAAGCCTCTGCTTCGGGTGGTCTTGGGTGGAGATGTGCGATGGTTACTTGGAGGCTCAGGGGGCCTAAGTAGGTTGACGAGCGGGATAACCAGGGTTACTCTATGGGTTACAGGGCTTATTAACCTGCTTTCTAAGTCCTCCTGACCCTGCAAGTAGTGATTTCGGGACCCTAAGCCCTTACCCTAAACCTGTGTGTGGGATGTCTCAGGACCTTTGCCTGAGAAGAAGCTGCGGTTGTTCTTCATAAAAGTAGGACCCCTGGGACCTTTCCGCAGCACCCCTAGCGCCACAAGCGCCACATATGTGTAGCTGTAACAACATTACTCTCCCATCTGCCGCAGAGATGGTGACAAGTCCCCTTGCCAGAGCCCGGTCAAAAAGGGTTGAGGGTTTAGGGTTGCATCTTTTAACGAAGCCCTCGCATGGCAAAGCCACCCTCGCATACACAACAAAGGTGTAAAAGGACAGATAAAGAGCAAATATATACATTTGGAGAACTTAAACCCTAAACCCTTTCTGTGGCCTGCTGTGCACGCTTTCGGGTTTCAGGCTCTAGGCAGCTAGGAGAAAACCCCGGGTGATGTCCACCGAATTACTGTTACAACACTAGTGTTCCGTAATCTACCAAAGCTATACCCAGAAACCTATCTGTTCGAGCAAGGTTCACTCTAAACCCAAAACACGTCTGGTTGCTCATGATCATCGCGCTAACATCAGCTCGCAGTTCCGCTAGGGTTTCGACTTGAGGGTTTAGGCTTTCGGGCTGCGGACCTCTTAGTTATCCGAAACTCCTATAAGAAGGACTGTAGAAGTATCATAGGAATATGATAGGGTGCCGTTTTTAGCGGATTGGGGTGGTTAGGGGCCTTTTTATAATACGTCTTTTCTTGAACATTTCTACCGTCAGGTTGGGGTTTAAGGTTTAGGGCTTATGGTTTGGAATCTTTGTATTGGGAGCCCCCATGCATGGAAGCCTTCGTGTCTTGAAAACGACTCTCATCTGTTCATTGTAGACCTGGAATGAGCAAGTAGACCTGATTGTTGGAAGGGTTCACGAAGGCCCTAAATTTTAAATCCAGCTGCAAGCTTCATATCCTCTATTTTGCTCCGAGACGTGTTTGAAATTGGAGTCGAGGCGCACTTTGGATATCGAAGTGCGATGAGCATCTAGAAGCTATTGCTACTCACATGTTGAGACTCTCTCTCTCTCTCTCTCACTCTCTCTGTTGCTCGTGCTTTCTATTTGTCTCTGTCTCGCGCTTCTGACTTTCTCTTTTGCGGGACAAGGTAGGCTGTCGAAATAATGCTGCATTTTGGGGCACCTTCTGTATTAGGAGCCGTATTATGATGTGGACTCGAGTGAAAACCGACTCATAACAAAAGGTAAGCCCCGCCCAATGAGGCTGTAAACTCTCAAAACTTCCACACATGCCTTTATACCCCCAACCTTGGACGCAAAATTTTGAGAAGACAGGGGCTAGGGGGATATGTAGGGATACGCTTGGGTACTTGAACCTGAGCTTTCCAGGAATCAGGGATCCTTTTTTTGAGGGTCCAAG
>CAJNIZ010001210.1:0-29626 GCA_905231905.1 Symbiodinium pilosum | reverse complement strand
TTAGGGTTTAGGGTTAGGGATTCCAAAACTTAGGCGTCCCTTGTTGGTACCTACAATGTACTGGGGTCTACGCTGGGGCTCCCTCATTCATGGAGAGCCCTCTTTATTTCTGGAACCTCGCTTGCTCCAAAACTTTTTGGTGGCCAGGTAGCACGCGCAACTGCTTGCCGTCAGGGTCTGGGTGTGTCAAGCCTAGCCACTGATGAGACACCTGAGGCATCACAAAGAGCGCTACTGGGCGCTACTGCAAAGATCCTTCTGCATATTGGGATTGCTATTTCAAATATTGTGAATATTATGAATATTGTTGCCACTATTAATGCTGTTACTACTATAGCTACTGTCACTGTTTTAATCGTGGTTGCAACATCAGCAAGGCTCGAAAAACACCAAGATCTGGTATCATCACATCTACTGGTCCCACGTCCCAAAATGTCCATTCTGGAACATAGCTTCCCTGATATTCCCGAATGCTCCGCAGAAGCATTCCCGTTTTAAAGGGAGTCCAGGGATCCGGGAGTTCACCACATGTTGTTGCTTTTGTTTTCGCCATCGTTCGCAAGGGTTCACCAAACGTCCGCAAGTGTTCGCGAGTGCCGCGGGAGTGTCGCATTGCAATCCCTGTAGCTTCTTCACTTTGGTCCCTCAAGTTTCTAAAGTGCTAACAGTCAGGGATGGGATGGGGCCCCCAGTCGAGAGAAGAAAAGGAGAGAGAAAGGAGGGAGAAGAGAGAGTAGAGAGGAAAAAGAGAAGAGAGCCGAGAGGAGTGGAATGGAGCGGGTGGGAGTGGAAAGGAGTATAGGATGGGAGAGGAGGAGGAAGAGAGAGAGAGANNAGAGAGAGAGAGAGAGAGGGACAGGAGAGAGAGGTTGAAAGAGAAAGAAAGACAGAGAGGTAGGACGGGAGAGAGAGAGAAGAGATGAGAAAGGGAAGAGAGGAGAGGTCCCCTGAACAGGGGACATGAGCAATTATCCCAAATGATATCATGGACTAACACTGCACATACTCGCAGATGGGCTGCAGCGATATCAGAAGAGAGGAGAGTCTTTCATCGGTTGGGGGCCCAGGCATGCGCGAGATCTTCCTAGCGAATTACCCAAGAATGCCGAGATCCGGCAGAAGGCACGCACTGAGATGCACTGGGAAGCCAAGAAGCTGGGTATTAAGGCTTTATACAGGATATATATATATATAGGCAGGGTAATAAAGAAAAGTATGTATATACATATACATGTATTTTAATATAGATGTGTGGGTTATAAGGGGGTTCTAAGGTGTCATATATAAACATCATGGGATTGGTGTAGCCTTGATCTACACTTTGCAGCCTAGGCGCAAAGACGGTAAAGAACTCAGGCCGATGCTCTACCTCGGTTAGGGTTTAGGGTTAAGGTTTGGTTTAGGGTTTTGGGTTTGGGGCTTAGGGTGCTCTACCTCGGCGACCAGCAGCAACGGTGGCCAAACAATACTTGGAACGTCATGGGACTTAGTAACTACTTATAACCATCCTTGAACTCTACTAATTGGGGTAACCCAGTAGGCAAGATAGGAATATCCTAGATATGCAGTTGCCAAGCCCCGTAAGCCTCCAAGTACTGAGGTTGCCACTACACTATCTGCTAAAACATGCTGAAACATTCTTTGCGGAGCTTTGATACACACATCTTCACTGAATGCCCCCTCTGCCTATAATTACATCCCTGTATCTCCCGCTGTGGACCCTTGGGAACACGCTCTGCGCAATGCCAGCCAGCCTAGCTTCAAATCTGCAGCCGTGCTTCCAAAAGGCCGGCCTTCCAAAGCGCTTGATGGGCCAGTGGGGCGCCCCTCATTTTCAACACGTCTGCTATACTCACCACCCACATCGGGTGGAGCCGACCATGCCGGGTGGCACCTCGAGTCACAAATAGACCCTAGACCCTTTCGAGATTGGGAGAGTTGTAGAGTAGAAAGAGCATCATGCTGCATCATGCTCATTATTTGAGTACTGCCCACACCCAGTAAGAGCTGGATAACAACCATCATATAAGTACATATAGCTCTTTATATAACCCTTTTGTAGACTGTTACTGGGTGGGGGCCATACCCAACTCATTTTCATATTGTATGTGCTCATCTGGCACCGGTACTCCTTTCAGCTGACAATGATGATGCAGCCAGCCACTGCTGTAGCATGTCACCGCCAAGCAACCTTCCGCCCGACTTTGCCGGGGCCGCGCCAGGCATGCGCCCATGGAAGGTTGCACAGGTCAATATGAAAACTTGAAAGCAGCCGCAGTGGTGTGCTCATGAATTCTTGCAGCACTGATTGCACAACAGAAAGTAGCATGTGACTCCACATGGTTGACGTGGTTGCAGCTGGTTTCGCCTGCTTGTTCTGACACAACTGCACAGCTCACCCCTGTCCTTGATGCAATCAAATGGCGCCAGGCAGGACCACTTCATCGAATGACCGTCATGATGAAGCTCGATACGACAGACCCGGCCTTTTTGCTAGGCATAATGGCATAATCTTTTCGTTCCCTACATACCGGGCTCCAAGACAAGCGTGCTGTCAGGACTTTTGGTTCAAGACCCGTGCTTTCCACCTTGAATCGAACAACTATGGTTGGTTTGTCATGTAGGCCCTGAAGCAGTGAATGGCACAATCGCCTCGACCCCCAAGTGAGTTCAGGTAAGTTAGGGACCGCTCGACTCTGACATTCGGTAACTGGGCCAAGAAAGTGCAAGCCAATACCCCTTGTTGACACCAAACTTATGGCATACCAGGTTCAAGTGACCCCTGCGGAATAGGCATCACGGAATCCGCCAGCAGTGTAGACATATAGTAAAAAACGTGACAGCAGTCGGAAAGATAGCAGTGGCATCGCAGTAGTAGCCAGCATCGGGCCGCTTGTATTTGTCGCCGCCGCGGCATTTGGTGGTATGGCGGCGGCTATAGTCGTTCGACGACCCAATTCGGCAAACTACAACGCCCAATGCTACTCCTGCAGCCAATACCACTGCTACTGCAACCGCCACTATCATCAGCAATACCAGTTACAACCGCACTAACATTCTAGCTAGCAAGCACGGCAACACAGCAGCAGCAGTAGCAGCAGCAGCCGCTGCAGCTGCTAATGCAGCTAATGCAGCAGCAGACAGAAACAATGACCCATCATGTTGCATAGCCTCTTTCAAAGCACACCACCATTGCCGCCGCCACCACTGCCACTGCCACCACCACAAACAACGAGCACAGCCTGGATTGGTGGCCTGAGCCGCAAGCCCCCAAGTCAAAAAAGTAGATCACAAGTAAACAATCATACAACAACTCCGACTTTCATTCACCGTTTGCCAGCGTCTTACAGTAGAGTCTTGCATCGCTTGCACTAAACTTCTGTGCAAGTGCAGGTGTGGACCGCCCTTCAGGGGTCACACTAAACTTCCCGCAGCCGGTTCCTTCTGTGTCAGCCCAGGCTCTGCGAAAGCAATCACAGACACAAGATCACGCAAGTCACAATAGCATATTATATTATAGTATAGTATAGTATATTCCAGTATAGTAGAAATAATATACATTATAGATACTTTGTCCAATTTTGGGTTTACAGGCCTCAGGGCAAATGTTTCGAGGGAACCGCCACAGCTCGCCGATCAGCCTCTGGCTGCGGGAGCCACCTCAAAATTGAATGTAATTGTTTAGGTGGACCCCCCACCCAGTAATAGTGACTATAGGGGATAATAGGGATTATAAAAGGGTCCTCTTATCTTCCTATTATACCACTATTTCAGGGTGGGGGGGTCCTCCTAAGTAATTGTAAGATTTACAGGCACGCGGTGAAGGAGAACACACCTGCCGTGAACGGAGATGCCTTATATGGGAGTCTCCCAAAATAAGGGGTACCTTTTTGGGGGTCCCCATAATAAGGATAATAGCATTTTGAGGTCTATATTGGGGTCCCCCTATTTTGGGAAATTACCACATGAGTGGGCCTCAGTTTAGAATAACACCAACTTGCTGGGTTGGCCCCTAAAACCCTTTGAAAAAGATCAGTAAATAGGGTCCCCTATTGAAGCCATTAGGGAAAATATTACATATCCCAGGGGCCTACCCAGCTTCTGATGGTGAAGGCACGGGGATTACTAGCCACGGTGCAGTAGGCATGAACTCTTCAGCCCGGGCCAGCAAAACATGGCGTGTTCAAAAGGAGTCAGAGTCATTGATGCTTGCCGGTCAATGGAACCCAGCTCGCAGAGAGCAAGAGACGACAAAAATTCTGAGGCACCATTTGGAGAGCCTTGAAAAATGTGGAGTTTGGTTCCTGGCGCCCACACAATCTAACAATGCAGCTTCTGGTAACACCACCACTTGTGGGTTACCCCTTCCGCGTGGGCCATATTATATAATTCACCACACCAGGACACTAGGGTTCTCATACAGGACTGGCCCCGCCCAAGTGCTTTGAAGCTTTTATGTACAGTAAAGGCCAAGGCGTTGGAACATGCAAGCAAAGGGATTGGAATGACTTTTCCCGGCTTCTAACGCTTTGGGCTTCGACTGCATCAAGGCGAGGCATGCCACGGGCGCCTCGCCAAAACTAATCTCTTCTCCTTTGGCGGCCTTGAAAATATGTGGGCTTCCAAAACTCAAAAATGCCGATTTGACTGTCTGCTGTGCAGCTAAACTGCAGGAATTCATCAACAGCAAACGAACCAAACTTGCCCGGAATCCTCAGTGTCCAGACAGCGATTGCCTTTAGCGTGCCACTGCCATCTTTCAGACCGAAAAGAAATCGCTGCCGATGAAGAAATCGCTCACGATTTTCCGGGGCGGCTGATGATGACTCCGCCTGCAGAAGGGTATTTGTGCTGGATGTTGTACTACGAACCTGTCCCGTCAGGAGAGTTTCCGGTTGCTTGAGCAAAACCACCATCCTATAGCAAAATGGCAACCGGAAGCGCCGATGCAAGTTCATACTTCGTGTTCTTCACGCTCTGTCTTAATGCTTGGTAGCCTTGGAAACGTCAAGTACCACAAGCCGGCATCGCGCTTCACGCACATTCTTCTGTTAAACAGCTGCTGTGCTGTCGTACTAGAACGCGTTGAGAGCACAACATCCACTCTACAAACACGCTTTTGCATGTACGCCTGGCATGATATGAGCTATAGTCTAAACTCCTAGAATCCCCCTTAAAAAGCCCTATAAAATGGTCCCCTAAAAAATCCCTATATAACCCCTTTAAGGAGTTTGGACTATAGCTCATGTATTGCCGTGAAGCCAGGAGTGTTTCAGGCAAAAAGTTGCTACTGTTTTAATAGTTTCCATTTTCTTTTCCATTATCCCAATATAACCCCAATATAACCCCAATATACCCTATTATTATATAGTGGGGACTATGCCAGGTACACCTTTTACAGTGAGTACATGTATCCTTTTGGCTTGTGGCTCTGCTGTTCCCGTTCCAGTTGCCAGCAGTTTTACGATTCTGCGTAGTTCTACTGCTATTGCTAGCGACTCTACTGGTAAGATCTTTATGTTGGTCTTTGTTGAGGACTGCTGAAAATTCCCAGCCACTCTCCAACCCAAAACGGCAGCTGAGGGGCAGAAGCGCACGGATGCTGACTTGGCGAGCAAGATCAATTGGCCTGCACCGCGGATCCAGTCATCTTTGCATGTATGAGATGCACAGCGGGCTGGAAGATTGCAAAAATTCTGTCTGGAGCTAGAGGAATTAGCCAGAGGATGTGTAGTACCATGTTAATATCCACATTCATCACGACCGTTGGACGGCTCGAAAATGCTCGAGATGGCGGCATAGTCATTTCATCACTCCATTGCGCATAGTACCCATTGACGCGGTTTGGGATTCAGGGATGAGTAAGTGGAAGCTCAGGATTTCAGGGCATGAAGCAAGGAATGTTCACTTGTTGTCACGAACATCCTCTCTTGCAAGCTGGCTTCACCACGGTGATAAAAAGGGGCAGTTGTATTGCATCACTGTCAATGTCATGGCGGTAGCTTACTCAAAAAGCGCGCCACGCTTTCGATCATGCAGCGTTGATCCCCCAAAGTCCTAGATAATTATCCTCTTTGGGCAGGACACATGTATGTGTGGCAAGGACTAAAGTTTCGGCCTGTGCCCACGATCGTTGCTGATGTCAGGGTTGGCTGTGGCTTCCAAGAGGTACCTCACAGTCCGCCCGCATGGAATCCGCAGGGAGTGTCTAACAGAGCTACATAAGTACTTAAATTAAGTTACTATATTGGGGAAACCCTATTATTTACTATATATACCCATTATGGTAACTTAACTAAGTAACCAAGATTTGGACTACGCTGGCGAGATCTCAAGATGTCTCAAGATGATTGATGATGGCCCGTAGGATGGAAAGTGGAAGCTTCAGCTGGGGTTATATGGTGATAATGGAAAATAAAATGGAAACTACTATAGTATAATAGGGTATAATTGGGGTTATATTGGGGTTATATAGGGATAATGGAAAAGAAAATGGAAACTAGTATATTTGAGGACTTCAAAAGCCTGTAGTAACAATTTGCCGCTACAGCAGCTAAATACGAGACATTTCCGGGGCAGCTAATAGTTTTAGCTCCTGTCCCTTCTCATGCTTAAGGCTCATAACGATGAATGCAGTAGGCCAATTGTACCAACAGTCCTTATTGGTGCTTAAAGGACCTGTAAAAATCGCTATAACCCCAATATATACCCCATTAGTGGTATCTAAATTCACTCCCCCAAGCCCTCTTAAGCAAAAGGAGGAGTATGCTGAGGGTTTAGGGTTTACAGTTTAGCAAAAGCAGGAGTATGGAGCATTTGCATGACTGCCTCAGCATCTGGACGGGTAGGGCAGGCTGGGCCATTCTTGTTATCCTGCTGCAGATCTTCCTGCAAGCTTTTGCTGTGACTGCGTGGGCTACTTTGAGGGGCGCTGTAGCCCTACACCTTATCCCCTAAACTAAAACCTAAAGTGCTTGGATTTAGAATGGCGAAGGCTCAAGCACCCAGCGGCAGGAGCAAGACCTGCAATGCAGGCCCATGCAAACACAAAAATCTACACCAATGTAGTTCAGACTTGATGCATTTCCCACGGCTGCTGCAAAGACACACCTTACCGATTTCTTCCTTTTGAACTATACGTTTAGCTGAAGGATTTCCCTTGGGGTGCAGCTGCATACCCTGCAAGCCTTTTCCTTGCTTCTGGAAAGATCCTTGTAGTTGTCCCTGTGTCTGCATGAATCCCCCCCGCCAAAAAAAGCATTCCTTCATGCTCTACTATCCTGGAGTAAATTCAGAAGGGCACTCCACCATCTCTTCAGCGCCAAAGAAGGAGGCCAAGCCCAGCGGCGTGGTGCTGATCTCTGCGAAAAAACTGGCCAAACCCGGTGGGTCCTCCATCAGACGTAAGATGGTAGCTTCCAGAAGTAAAGGTCCCTCATACCAAAACAAGTGTTAGTCATGTCACAAGACTCCGCCAAGAACGGGAGGAAACCACCAGAAAAGCGGCTGCTGCACTGAACCGACCAACCTTTACAAAAGCCGCATTAGATGCAGCTTGGCGTAGATGATGCTTGCATCTGTGTTATCGGGCTTCTCGTGCTTTGGGTATACTTGCTGGGCCCCTTCTCCTCATGGTAGTAATAACGAGGTAGTTTCCGACGTTGAAACAATCGTGAGCTTCTTCTCGCCTCTCCTATATCCCCGATCGTGCGCCGCGCGGCCTTTGTTTTACAAAGACGGCCATGCTAGCAGCCTCCCGAACTACTTGTGGAGCTTCAGTAAATTACAACCCAATTATAACAAGCACATATAACCAAAGTATTACCATGTTTATGATGAATTTGATTAGGGACCGTAAATAAAAGTAGGTTGTAAACCCTCTCTCACTCTCTCTCTCTCTCTCTCTCTCTCTCTGACGTTCTCAGGTTGTAAACCCTAAATACCAAAACACTGTACTTGCCCCAGGTCCTTGCTGCACTGCACATAGACGCGGCAGCACATCGCAAGTGCCCGAAAAATGCCCGAGGGGGCGCCAAGTTTGTTTACATCCTTGTGTCTGAAACATGGGGTTTAGGGCTCAGCAGGATTACATAGGGATTATGTATGAATTATATAAGGATTATATAGGTATATATAAAGACATATAGAGAAATGGAAAACATGGAAACTACAAGTACTACATTAAGGGGATTATCTTGCCATACCTTGGGTCCTGCCCCCTTCCACTAACAGTTTATATGCGGGGGCCATATTAAGGGCTCCATATAACTATGTTATAAATATTATCCAACTGTTCGTGAGCAGGGGCAGTATCCTATCCATACCTTAGTTGGACCCCCCGCCCAGCCATAGTGACGACAAGGGATGATAACGATCATATTGGGATCCTCTTATATCCCTACTATACCACTATAACACGGCGGGGGGGGGGGGGGTCCTACTAATCTACACCCAAGGTGGCACGCCTGTTATTTGTCCCTCTACCTCTCTGAAACGCTCACCGAAGCCTCAACCCCGAAGCCTAAGCAACAAAAGGTTGATTGCTGTTAAGGAACTTAAAGTAAGGTACAATGATAAGCAACCCCGTGATTCACTATATTCCCATATTATGGTAATTTGTGGTAACTTAAGGTAAGTTCCTTAACAGCAAGCAAGAAACACCTGGAAAATCCTAACAATCACATGAGTTAGTGATTCTATGCGCCTAGGATCTTCAGGTTTCAGAAGTATTTCCACAGATTTGGAAGATGCCCAGAACAACCCACACAAAACGAGCACAATCCGGGAGCATCTAGCAAATCCTAGAAGAATGTTTAAAGCACCTAAAGAGACCGTGAAGAATAAAGAAGAACTAAAAAAAGCTTGTAAAATCTGATATATGAGCCATAATGTAAACTCCTTAAAGGCCTTATATAGAGGATTATATAGGGAAGAATTATTGGGGCTATTGAGGGGGATACAAGGAGTTTAGACTATAATCCCTATCATCCCCTATAAAATCCCAGTTTCCATTTCATTTTCCATTTTCTTTGTGATTCCCCAGTATTGGTGGTGATCTGCCAAAAAGGGCCCATAATTTCTAGAACAAGCCAACTGCAGCAAAGCTGCGGCCCTGCCTTCCAGCAAGACTTTGGCGACCTGAACATCATCACCGCGGTTTAGGGTTTAGGCTTTAGGGCTTTAGGCTTTAGGGCTTTAGGGTTTTTAGGGTTTAGGGCTTTCGTCGCAGGAGTTGGGCAACTCGGACTTGATGTGCGCTGTAATCTCTCCCCCTACCTCTAGGAGCCCCCATTTCAAATACAGGTTGGTGCATTTCAGATTTTCCATTTTCGGAAATCAGGGCAGGATTTCATGAAGCAAAGAAAAAAGCTCAGTACATTTTGTGTTAAGCTCAGTAGAGGGGATTTGTCCGCACAAACAACATGCCCCCCCTAATGTCCGTGTGCAAAAGAAACTCTCCGTATTATCAAACAAAACGCAGGTACCCAGCATACGCATTAGCTGAGTGACCTTTCTACGTCATAGCGGGAAAGAGACCAAGAGGTTAGGGCTCTCTTCAAAGCCTCTCTCAGCGTACTTCTCAGTCTTTTTTCCCCTCCCGCTGGGCTGTGACGCAGTCTTTGGGGTTTAGGGGCTTTGGGGTTTAGGGTTCACGCAACGCCGAGGGTTCTCGGATGATCGTAGGTTACTACCACAAAGGAACCCAGACATGCACGATCTCTTGCGAAACGCGGTACTTTCTGCAACTTTTACCCAAAAGCACCTTCTCCCCACACAACGCTCCCCGAGAACCTCTGCCGGAGCGCTTTAGGGTGTAGGGTTTAGGGGCTTTAGGGTTTACATCAGGGTTTCCCAAATTAGGGGTCCTTTGATAGCAGGGGCAAAGTGTGACTGATTTTGATTCAGGCCTCTAGGCCTCTTCGAAAGCACCCTGACCTGAAAGCCTCTAAACCTCGAAGCCTGGAAGCCTTTCCGTGTCTGGCTGCCGGAACGCCTCGGAGCCTCTAAGCCTCAAAACCCCTGAGACTCAAAACTTAGGCGCTTAGGGCTTGGGAAACCCTAAACCCTAAACCCTAATGGGCTTTGAGGCACTTGTAGGCTTTTTTGCTCCAACTCCCTCATGACAAGGTTAGGCTGAGGCATTCAGGGGCTTACAAGCTTAGGCTCTTCTTGGGAGCTTTTAGGCGCTTTACGCGATTTCTGGTGCTTATGAGCCTCTAAGAGCTTCTATGAAGCACCTAAGCCTCTAAGCTCCAAAGCCTCTAAGCTTAGGAGCTTTTAGAGGCTGGACCGAATGAGTAGACCCGTTTTGCACCTGCAATGCCTTTTTCTTGGTGGCCCCAAAACAAGGATACAGAATTTGGGGGTCTGAATTGCGGTCTCCCTCTTCATGGAAACTACCACACGGATTTTCATATAGGGCTTAGGGCCATCTGTGCCACTATGCTACATTACAATGACAAGGAAGCCTCCACCCATGAGCCGCCTGGAGCAGAACTTAGTTGGTCCAACGTAGGCAGCTTAGGAAACATTAGTGTTATCTACAATGCTTGTGATAAGGTTCTGTACGACTGTACCTGGTTGTAACTTGGGGCTTGTCCTTGCCCGTATTTAGTCAAAGTTGCACAACCGACGCACCCGTCCAACAACACACTGTCGCGAAATGCCCGCAATTACCCTTGAGGGTTTAGGGTTTAGGGACAAATTCTGAACATCTTTTCCCGACCAAGAAGGAGAGACCGTGCACCAGTGGAAGGTGAAAACACTGTGCGGTGATTGGGGAAAGGATTGGCCTTGGTAACAATCACATCCTAAAGATACTGGTAACAATAGTACAGTAATGATAATAGTAAGTAGTGATATTACTAGTAGTAGGAGTACATTCCCAAAACAAACCCTGGTCCAAATCTCCAACCTCTGCTCCGTGCGGGTTGCCCTGGAAGAACATGGTCAGAGTATGTAGCGGAGATAGTCCCGTGCCCCCTTTGGCGAGATTGACCTTCAGGAAATGGGAGCTTCGCAAAATTCCTACGAACTCCTCAACAGATAGATATGTATATATAGAATTTTACGGTCCGCGAGGGGCCCCTCTTGTCGGGAAACCTCCCAAAATTAGCCAAACCAGACGCAGAAATGACAAGCGCAAGTTTGATGAAGGGGCTTAAAAAGCACCTTAGGGGGATTCAGGGAAATTTATGGGGGTTTTAAAGGGCTTTGAGGGAGGGACCAGCGTTTGCAAAGCAACTTCCCCTTAACACTGCAAAAAGCCCTGTCAAAAACAATGCTTCCACCACTGGCACTCGAAACAAAGTAACCAGTGGATCTAATGACTCATGGTGGGATGCAGATCCCTCAAGCCTGACAGCCGAGTTCTTGGGTTGGTATCAAGGAACTAATACGGGGTATATTATTGGGGTTATATTGGGATAATGGAAAAGAA
Source organism: Symbiodinium pilosum (assembly GCA_905231905.1). Lineage (NCBI taxonomy): Eukaryota > Dinophyceae > Suessiales > Symbiodiniaceae > Symbiodinium > Symbiodinium pilosum. The sequence goes on along the minus strand of CAJNIZ010001210.1, from coordinate 18,186 downwards.
AATGGAAACTACTATAGTGTTTAGGGTTTACCTAAACCCCCAAAGTAGGTAAAATAATGGCCCAAACCCCCTAGGGTTTAGGGTTTAGGGTTAAGGAAACGTCGGGCCTCTGCTCGAAGCTCCAGCAATCTTTTTGCAACTGCAGGCGGCGCGCCTTTGAAGCAATATGGGGCTTCTGAGGTTCGAGGGGGGTCCTCATGATCCGCAGGGCTATATACATACATACATATACATATATATATATATAAAGATACATATGCAGATATAGGGGTGACTTTGAAGCATTCTAAAATGGTAATTTCAAGAAACTCCAAAGTCAGCGTCTGAGCAGAACTGCAGCTTCTATAGATGCTCAATGCGCCACAGATCGGCACTAGACGACAAGATGCAGTTCTCAAAATGCCAGTATGTGAGATTTGCGATATATGCGGACTTGCGCACCATCTCTAGGGCGCACCTCGAGCACACACACCAGAAAGTGCAGCTGTTTTCGATGGTGGCTTTAAGATGTTGACGTCCGCTCGGTACCTGGTCTAGTCCACATCTGACTTCTGTGCAAGACAAAAATGCATTATCCAGGAATCCTTTGCTACCCAAGCCACCTTACAAGAAGGTCAACCGACTTTGCAGCTTGGCAATAGCACAAGACAGGGCCACCGTGTCGCTCGCACGCATTGGCATCGCTTCTCAGTTTCAGAAGCTCCTCCAAGACATCCAGACCTCGGGAGCCTCTGATGGCAGCCAGGTGGAGAGCCGTGCACCCTGCCGGCAATGCCATTTCCCATAATGTTGGTAGCTTGATGTCGAGGTCTGCCCGACATGTCACCAGGTGTTGTAGCATGCCAATGTCTCCCGACAAAACAGCACAAGCAACTGCTCCGACACCTTCGCGCTGTTTGGCAGACTTCTCCAGCGAAGCAATATTGAAGCTGGAAGCAAATTCCTCTGGGTTCTGTGGCACAGGCGGGGCGCCAATGAAGTCTTCGTACCTGCCTGCAAGGTACCTGAATACATTGAGGTGCTTGGGTTTTCCGGAAAGCTGCCCCAACTTGGCATCCAACGCTGCTCGCACAATTTGGCAACAGACCTTTCGATCAGCTTCCACAGTGAAATTGCCTTCAGGAACTGGAGAATCCACCCATCTGATGGGCAAGAAAAAGTCCACCTTATCCCCGGCTGAAACCTGGACCAAGCACACATCTGATGTTGAGGACAGGATCTTGCACCACAGCTCAGTCCTGCGCAGCAGCAGCACATGAGCAGAACACACGACACCGGCAACTTGCCAAAGACATGTGGCTTATCATCCGTATCAGAGCTACAAGCAAGAGGTCCTGCACCAACCCCGGGATTGCCAAGAGGGAAAATCACAGAGTTGTCCCAAGTCGTGATGCCTCAGCCTGGGAGTAAGTGCCACAAATACTTCGCAGGCCTCGACATAGCTCGGGATGGACTCAATACACATCGAGCAGAGCTGATCAACCAGTGAGCTGTGCGTGTCACCCGCGACATTTTTCTGTGGCACAGAAAACCTCGGACAATCAATGTGGCTACAGCACCTGCGCAGACCCCTGGAGGCAAATTCCCTCTGCGAAGTTTCCCTAAGTGGCAGAAAGTGCTTGCAATCTCACCTTGCAATCCTGTACATTGACAAGACGCCAGTCCATCCACAAAAAGCCGTGCTCCAGCTTTGCACGCTCAGATTCGGTGAGCCGACGCATGTTCCTGATGAATGCTGCGGATGCAAGAGGCGGTTTATGGGCTTAGGGCCTGGAACCGTCTCAACCAAAAAACAGCGCTCCCCCGGGCGGCAACTTTTGCTTGAGATGTTGGAGGCTCTGATGAAACTGAGACACCACGTCCATCTCCACCTGAAACACGTTGGCCAGAGGGCATCAAGGGTTGCACCAGCAGATAAGATTTCAAAGTTGCACGAACGACTTGTTTTTGAGATATTTTGGGAAAGCCCTCGTCATCAACAACCTCCAATCCTGCCAAAGGATCATTCTTCGATGTTGACTTGTCTTTCCTTGCTGCCTGCTTTCAAACGTTTCCTCATCCACCCTTCTCTTTTCGCTTCTGGTCTCACAACTTACACTGATTTTGTTTGCCTTCTGCACTTCACACGGTTCTTTCCGTGCCTGTTCGCTTTGTTCCACGCAACTGGAGCCACGAGCACAAACCGGGCTTTGCAGCGTTTGCCACTATCTGGAAATGTCAGCTGCTGTAAATGCACGCTTCGGGGCCGGGCAGGTCACTAGCGCACATATGTGCGCACAAGCACGTTGTAGCAGCGCAATGTTGGCACGCAGGATTTCAGGCATGTTTAGTGCAGCGAGTTTATTCCTACAAACAGAGGCGTTCGGGAGCATCTAAATTTACATGGAAACATTCAAACAAATTATTGGATGTGGATTCTGACTTGCTATGTAAAAGCAGAAGCAGCGGCTGGAACTTCTGGACCATCCTGGAGGATTTGTTGGATGAGCAAAGGTAAATGGGCTGGCCCACATGCATGTCAATCGAATTGGAAGCGTGGGAAGTTGCCAACATTTTCTGGGACAGCGTGAAATCAGCGAAGGGCTAGGGATCTAATGCTGGAATTAACATAATTATCTTCGGCAGCCTGGGTGCCATGGAAGTCTTACCTGATGACCTGGACCTGAATGGAAACCCTTGAGAGCATCTGAACAAGCACTGTGAAGCAGGGCCCGGCGCCAGACCTTTTGGCAAGAAACGAATAAGGCGCAAATGCCGGACAGTGACTCATACTACACAGCAAATCATGCGTGGTGGATTTGAAGAACAAAACAAACCTGTGGGCAAACTTAGACAACGTACCCTCAAAATCCCAAGCTTTGTTTTAATTGGAGATGTTTGATGGCCACCGTTTGCCCGGGCTTGGCCTGGGAAACCTTTCGCAGTATGTGCAAATCATACGATGTGCACATGTCTGGGCAGGCCTGAGTGTTTCCGTTGATAATGCCTCGAAGAGCACTTTGCAACCTCTGCTGGGCGTTGCTCAGCTGAATGCGACAATGGCGCTTGGAACATCTTGCCGAAACTGTTAGATTGCCGGGTAGCACGCTCAACTGCTTGCCGTCGGGGTCCGGGTGTTCGAACCCTAGCCACTGGTGAGAGACCTGAGGTGGACCCCCCACCCAGTAATAGTGACTATAAGGGAGAATAGGGATTATATCAGGGTCCTCTTATATTCCTATTATACCACTATTACAGGGTGGGGGGGTCCTCCTAAGGCATCATTGCAACTGTTCTAACAGCTGAAACGTAAAAATAGCACAATATCTTAGGAGGACCCCCCACCCTGTAATAGTGGTATAATAAGAACATAAGAGGACCCTAATACAAGCCCTATTATCCCTTATAGTCACTATTACTGGCTGGGGGGTCCAGCTAAACAATATCCAAGAGCAGGAGTGAACGAGCCTAACAGAAAAACGCAATGGAAAGCAGGTTCTGGTTCCTGGCTCAACCCATACCAGTGGACCAGCTCTCTGTAACAACCCGAACAAACTTTTAAACCCAAAACTGAACCTTGGGCAGCCAGGGCACGAACGCCGTAAAAAAATTGGGCTGATGCTCTACCTCGGCAATGAACTGTCACTGAACCCGTACCAACTTTCGTATATAAACATATAATAAGTAACTGCTACTAAGCGCTTTAACATGTGCTGCGGCAATTGGCCTCAGGATTTTCCCAATGTCCGCTGTCCGCATCTTCTGTTCTCGGGCGTGGTGTAGCATGTTGCAACCGTAGAACTATCATATAGGCTCCGCAAAATTATGCGAGAATCCTCCTCATAGCCGTTGTTGCTTCGGGCACCCTGTCTCTGCTGCAAATGCGAGGAGTTTTATCTGATTGGCGGCGCCCTAAACCCTAAACCCTAACCTGCAGCCAGGCATCCAACAGGCCGGCTTTCTGCAGATCCTGATATGCCATTGGGGCGCCCGTCATCCTCAAGGGTACATTACGCTAACAGTGGAGAATCAAATGGAAAAGAAAATGGGAAATGAAATGAAAACTGAAATTGTATAGGGGTTTAGGGGGATTAGGGTTTCCAACTTACCTTTGGTTGGGTAAGTTGGAGTGCCCTTCATCCTCAACACGTCTGCAATACGAACAACCCACATCGGATGCAGCCGAACATGGCCATTCGCACCTTGGTCACAAGCAGATTTCAAAAAGCATGTGGAGCTTGCCACACCGGCTGGATGGATTGTGAATAGCTCAGTAAAAGAGTAATACTGCTTCAAGGTAACAATACTTATAGTCATGGTTCAGGCAAAGCTCCAGGCAGGTAGTTATCATGCGAGTTAACCTTACAGGAGGCCTTCATTGACCTATGTAGCCCCAAAAGCCATATGTGAGCCTTACATGAGCCTTACATGGGGATACCCACCTGGTAGTTACAGACCTGGGGCGGTCCACCCACCTGGGGTTTGCATAGGTAAAGCTGTGTGCCAGCCAAGCCGCGTGCCACCCGATTTTGTTGAGGCTGTGCTAAGCATGCACCCATGAAGGCATGCGCAGGAAAGAATAAAACACGGAAACGTGGTCTTAAAGTAACTCTCTAAGCGTGCTTTGCAACGGCCGCTTGATAATCAGCTTTCTCCATACATGTGGCTGCGTGCCATTGCACATGAGACGAAGAAATTTGACTCAAGTTCTTTCCCAATGCCTAGGCGTCCCGAGCAAAAATTTGCGCACAGACTGGCATGGCGAGGACCTTGAAACCTGGTCTACTTTCGCAGTTCGGAGCTAAGCGCTTTCTTCCCTACCGCTTGCCAACAACGGAGTGGAAAGCCTCTTGGTTGATCTGATATATACTGGCCATGCTTGCTACGCCTGAACATGCTTTCCTGAAACTGCATGTTGACCCTTCGATGGCACTGGCCGAGCAATTCACAGCCCACCCCCAAAATGCAACTACGTCCCGGTTTGAAGACGCAACAGAAAATTGCACATCCTGCCACCGACATTATTTTTTTGCTCGTAACAAACCAGCACGCAAGCAAATTTATGGAGCGCCCTTTGAGGGTCACACTCCATGCTCTACAGCTCGATCCCAGCTTACCACCCACGGCATGACAAACACTGGGCTTCGGTTTTTGGGTCTTGGAGTCAGGATACCATTTTGGGGGTCCCAATAACAAGGGTTATAGTATTTTTGGGTCTATATCCTGGTCGCCCTATTTAGGGAAACTGCCGTTGACAATGTTCAAAGGATGCATGGCAGCAGCCTGTCAGCCCGGGCTCAAGAATCGCAAAATTGACGTTAAAAGTGGACGATGGCTTGTCATGGAGAAGGGCGCGCCTGCTGAAACGCTGGACTCTTCAAGTCCCTGAGAGTCTTAGAGAAAAGGCTTTCTTTGGATGTAATTAGGGGGGTAGGATAGGAGTCCCAGTCACAGCGTGGGACGTGCGAACTCCTCCGTCATCGCAGTGAACAAATTCACACTTGAGTTCTGTTGATGCCGCCTGATGAAGGCGCAGATTAGTCAAGAAAGATTCGTCCAGGCAGCCGTTGAAGACGCGTTCCTTGATCGACTGTGCTCCGCAAACGGCGTCAAGTGACGCCAGGCAATCAGAAAGCCTGCTCGACAAGCTCCCCATCAAGATCTATGCTCACCTTACCAACCGCTGAGTTAAGGTCATGCAGCTCATCTGGGCTCACCTCGACGAGTTCTCCGTCTTGTCCATCATCTGGGCTGAAGCCAGGTGTCTGTACCAACTGATTCTTCACGTCCTTCAACTGAATAACGTGGCACGAAGGGCTCTCAATCGTGCGTTGGTGACTCTGCCTCCAAGCGAAAAACTGCAATCACAATTGGCAAGCTCAGGATTCACGACTTGAAACATCAATACTGCTTATGCAATGAAGTAGTGAACATTCCTTTCGAAGACTAGACAAACACGATTCCTTCAGTGTTTAACACGCATGTGAGGGTTCTTCTGCTGCTGCTACTGTTGACGACCTTCCCGTACTCCTCCTCACAGATCCTCCTATGCTCGTAAAATTAATTAATACCGACAATTTCAAAAGTAGGCATCATGATGACGAAAAACTAGCAACACTTAATAACGAGATGATGACCCAATGGCTGCTGGCGCATGATGTTGCCAGATCTGTTTAGATTCTGACTACGAGTACCTTTTCCATTTAGCACGCGCCACAAAAACAAACACACACACACACACACACTTCACAGGTGAGCGGCAGAAGTGCGCGGATGCTGTCTTGACGAGCGAGATCAATGGGCCTGCAGAGTTGCGGACCATGCGAAATTCTAATTCGCCAAGTGGCTGCAACTGCCAAAGAGCCTCCTCTCTGGGTATCAGCGCAAGGTCTGTTGCGTGGCACCGGTGCATTACCTCTCTCCCAGCTCTTTGAACATTGATGCAGCCTTGAAACCAGATGCCGCCAAGTCTGAGCGCCATCAGCATGTCAGAACTCATGCACACCCAAACTAATCAGACTCCAACGTTACTCAAAGGAACCCAAAAAGTTACCTTTTCTGGAACCCCGGTTCATGAAATGGAACAACCCGAAACCCCAAGAACCAGACTCCACATTTGCCCAGAGGTCCCGGCATACCCCATAACACACCATCACTGGTGCCTGTGCCCGCGATAATCTTTGATGTCTTGGCTCGCCCTGGCTTCCAGAAGGTACCTCGTACGCCCGGAAAACTCAGAACGATGCAAGTAAGAAGTGCGCCTCATAGAATATTGAGGTTTCTCAGATTTCATGGGGACCCTACCAAGATATGGCGACTACAGAGGCACAGCTATTAGGGAATGTGTTGGGATGATTGCAAGCAACTCCCACATCAGGATTGCTTCTCATCTACAGGAGAAACCTGTCTACTGGCAGCGTGAGCAGGAGGATGGGGTCAAGACTTGAGTGCCAGTGCGTGTGACAAGCTCGTTTGTGAGTGTCATCCGGCTTTGCCACGTGGTGGCGCACCACTCATCCGGCTTAGGGTTGGTAGATGAACAGGACTGTTCCAAGAGAATTCTTGCGATGCCTTCTGCTGCCTGGCGTTGTTTTTTCTGCCGCGGAGGCATCAGTCAACTCACATTGCTTTGATGGGCCCTGCCTAGATTTGGGCGACTCTTTGCTAAACATCTTAGCAATCAAAAGCCGAATGGATTGTTCTCAAAGTTATGTGCCATTTTGTTTATAGCGTTATAGCGATACCAAAAGGGGACCCTAATTTTGGGAACTACCTTAATGTATTCAAGTGATTTTACCCACCATTCAGATGGCCGCCCTGCAATGAAGTTGAACCTAACTGAGGCCAGCATCCTCTGTCCTCAAAGCCTCTTGACGTTCTCCCTCATGGTGTGCCTGCGGATCCGGCTATGCACCCTGCATAGCCCTAAACCCTGAACTCTATCAACCTATGAACCCTATAAACCCTAAATAAACCCTTCCAGCAGGACACTCCACCATCTCCTCAGCACCAAAGAAGGAGGCCATGCCCAGCGGCGTGGAATTGATCTCGGCGAAAAATCGCGCAAAAGCCGGAGGGTCCTCATCTTACTGCGGGGTTTAGGGTTTAGGGTATAATGGGGATAATGGAAAAGAAAATGGAACTACTATAGTATAGGGTTTAGGGTTTAGGGTTCAGGGTTCAGGGTGTAGGGTTCATGGCACTGGGGGGGAATCAGCCCTGTAACCCACGGTTCCCCAAAATACGCGGAGCCCAATATAGACCCCAAAACACTATGTAACCTTGATTTGGGGAAGCCTCCATATGAGCCCCGCGCATAGAACGCACATTACACGCAAAAACGTATGTGCATGTATGCACAGATTTGAGAGTGTGTGCGTGTGTGCAACCTGCTGTACATACAGGAATGGGGTCACTCCCAGGCGGTATAATGACTATTGTCTATTCGATTGTTTGCATATTGCTCTAGACACTTCAGTGGATGGATCGAACCAACGGGCACTTCCAAAGCGCAGAAATATGTAGAGCCGTTGTCTGTTTGCACATCATGTGAAGTCCGTTCTCGAGTCATCACCATAGAGTGATGCCGCAGGGGGCCCGGTGCTCTCCCTGGGGGTCATTAGCCAACGAAAACACCCCCAGGGAAGGGTGCAAACGTACCTGCTGTACCTATTCGGCACCACCAGCAGCCCTGGACCCGTCGTGGTAGCTGGGTGCTGGTGACAGGAAACCTTAACGTCCCGTAGGTCCCCGAAGACGATGGCATTTCCTTTTCCGAACAGCCTACACAATCATGATGACTTTGAAATCTATTTCTTAATCCAGGGAGCAAGCACGATCCAAGGCAATACAATAATAAGGTCCTGTCTTGAGTTCCGAGCTTCTGCACTTGCTTCGTCAGAGGGTGTATGGCTCTGGATTTTCCCGCCATGGGGCCAGATCCCAGGGACCACAGGTCCAACCACAACACGGGGTAAAGTCCAGCTATCCAGCTCTGATCTCACCCATCAGGATCGTTTGCACAGGGTGATGATATGACGGTGTTCGTTCGGATCACTGCGTTCATTTTGTTGGTGTCAAGTGCAGGCTTTGATTGGTTCTCCGCGCTCCAGTGTTGGTAATTTTGTTGTTGTGTTCCCGCTTGGTGTGGTGTTGTTCTTCCTCGGTGTGGCACTTTTGGTCTGGCTTTTGGTTCTTGATTCATCAGGATCGGCGCGATGCTGAAGAGACATGTCATCGGGTTCACCAGCCTGCGAGCTCAGGAATAGGGTTACCAATATTGGGGTTCTATTGGGATAATGGAAAATAAGATGGAAACTACTATAGTATAATAGGGTATATATTGGGGTTATATTATTTTCGAATTGCGAAAGTGAGAGGTAGATCGGCATGTGCAGATTCCAGCCAGGTATCCCACTGCAGGTCATGACATGTGTTGTTCCTGTGTATGTGAGGCAGCACAGCTAAGGTAGTGTTAGCTCATTCCTTCCAGGAGGTGAGCGGTTGCTGCCATCCATGGCGATAACCTACACAGAATTACAAGATCTACCTGACTGGCTTAAGCAGGGCTAAAAACGAACTACTTCGATCAAATTGGGCATGCAGGGAAAATTCTGATTCATTCATTGTCCGATGAATTTTCCCCAAATCGAACACAGCAGAATGTGTGTGATGCATCCATCCTTCGCGCGGATCCAAGGCATCGTCATCTTTGGGCAAAAAGCACGTGGCTGCACTCGCGTCGGCGAGGGCGCAAGGTGACTATCAGGACCCAAGAAACATTGCAAGCACTTTGCTTTGCCCTGGGGCATGGTGGATGCTCGAGGCTACGCAATTATTTCTATTGCTGGACAGGACCCAGACCACCAAACTCAAGAACAATCAAAAGCACCATGCCGAGGAACAACAACACCACACCAAGCAGGACCGCAACAACAAACTACCAACGTTAGAGCGCGGACAACCAAACAATCCTGGCTTTTGGGCGGAAGTCAGGGAAGGCCCTTTTATCCTTCGCCTTCCAGCGACAACCGTGAACCACCTGATGTCGGTGGTCCGGTTTACACTGCGCTGGACCAAGCTATTCCCAATTCCACCCAGGTCATGGACTGGAGTGGCGACTTGTGGATTTCAACAGCCCAGGTTCCCTTTCCCTCCCGAACCCATGTCTGCAGGTGGTTTCTCTTCACATGCTCAACAACCCCCCGCATTTGCAACAATTATTGGCAAGGGCTTCAGGCTTCAACCTTTACAGGCTTAGTGTATGTCAAAAAATTCAGCGTCCCTTACCGTCGCTCACAGTGGGCTTTGTGTGTTTGCAAACTGTTGTACACACAGGCATTGGGTCACTGAAGCTTGGGCGAAGAGGGAAGGCAATAGCAGCACCAAGGATGAAACTCGTGTCGGCTACGCCATATTGCGCATGGGAGAGAGGCCTAGTTTGGTAGAAACGATGCAGAGAAGATTACCTTTGCCCCGCGCGTCGCAATTTAATTCGTTGGTTGTGCTCGGACGTAGCTGACTCTCAGCAGCTTTGTAGCGCTGTGTAGATCCTTGTAGTTCTTGAGTAGCGCCATGGACGTCGGAAGTCGTTCCCCGGCACAGCAACCCAACGGAAAAAAGGGCAAGTGGCAAAATGCTCACTTACCATCAGGCCAGAATGCAAGCTGACCCATTCTTCTTTCGGCGTTTGGAAGATTGCAGAGCCACGTGCAAAGCATGCGGGGTGCACCGCGCATGCATTGCATCATAGCGTGCCAGATCCTCCAGCATCTTGGACAGGCATGCCAAACTGCAGACCACCCATACCCCTGTGCTCCGGACAGTTGAAGTCAAGTAATCCATCCTCTGTGTCCACAGGATCCAGTCCGTTTGGGCTTGGTGCTCCACTACCATCTCATCATCATCATCATCATCATCACCATTTCTTGCAAGAATTGAACCATCCCAGATGTTGTAACCCAGCCTTACACGACAGCAAGGTGAATCGCCAAACCACTGGAGTCAAGATGCTGACTGGAATCTCACCCTACCCAGGTTTGTGCAGAGCACTGACAGCCTTTCCCACCCTAACCTTATCTGCAGGTGCTTTTTTTCACCTGCTCAGCAACCCCTGTATCTGCATAACGGCAAGGGCTTCAGCCTTCAGCCTTTGCACAATCAGTGCAGGTCGGGAAGATTAAGCGTCCACTACTGTCGCCCGCATTGGGCTTTGTCCGTGTGTGCAACCTGTTGTACATACAGGAATGGCGTCACTCCCGAGCTGTATAATGACTATTCACTATTCGATTGCTTTGCATGTTGCTCTTCACAATTCAGTGGCCGGATCGCACCAGCAGGCACTTGCAAAGCTGAGAAATAAGTGGAGCCGTCGGCTCTTTGAACATTATTTGAAGTGCATTTGTTGAGTCATCACCATAGAGTGATGCCGCAGGGGGCCCGGTGCTCTCCCTGGGGGTCATTCGCCAACGAAGACACACCCAGGGAGGGGTGCAAACGCACCTTTTTTTTCCATCTGGGCTCCATGGACTGCCAAAACACAGAGCACGGACTCTCAGCACTCATGACTGAGGTTTCACACTTCAATCAGCCACGACGCGTCAACTTCCTCAACCAGTACGACCCACGAGCTATCCTGCAACAACGCCCTAACATGCACCTGATGCCACAACGCGTTTGCACCTGCCGTACCTGTTCGGCTCTGCCAGCAGCCCTGGACCCGTCGTGGTAGCTGGGTACTGGTGACGGGAGACCTTAACGTCCCGTAGGTCCCCGAAGACGATGGCATTTCCTTTTCCGAACAGCCTACATGATCATGATGACTTTGAGATCTATTTCTTAATCCAACGAGCAAGCACGATCCGAGGCAATAGAATAATAAGGTCCTGTCTTGAGTTCAGAGCTTCTGCAAGTGCCTCGTCAGAGTGTGTGTATGCGTGTGCGTTTGACTACCTGCAGTGGCACGGTACAGTTTACATTTGCACACACTACACGATTGCATATCGTATCCACGAAATAACTGTCTCATTCAACGAAGCGAGGTGGACAGTAGGGAGGGGATGCTTCCTAATAAGAACTTATTCGTCAACTAAATTGATTTAACTCCGCCGAGAACTAAGGAATCGAACGTGACAACTTTCAACCTAAACCCTAAACCCAGGAGCGTGGCAAGGTTCTCTTTTTGCAACGGTGGCGCCTTGTACTGGCTCCTTTTTTGGTTCCCAAATACGTTTGTTTGAAGCTTCGCCGCTAGTATGTACCCCATGTATCCCAATGTTTGCTTCTTGCTTATCGAGCCAAGGTCTTAGGAAGAACAGCGTGAAGCTCGGGGATATGAGTCCCTGCGCTCCACGCTGGTGTACATGCTTCCCTTAGTACAATCGTAATCGCAAATCGAGGAACACATCGTTTCCACAGTCCAGGCCGTCTACGAGAATTTGACCTTTGTAGGGCCTCTGATCTGAGAAACTCTAAACCCTACATAAAAATCCTATATAATCCCCTATAACCCCCTTTAACGGAAGCCCTAAATCCCAAATATATGCCCCTATAAGTTGGCAGTTCTGTATTCATCTTCTGCACCAGCAGCCTTCCACGTAAGCTTAAGCCCACCTCCAGCAGATGAAAAAGACAGAATGCGCGCGGTTCAGAAGGTTTAGTTAGGGTGTAGGGTTTGGGGTTTAGGGCTTCGGGTATAGTGGATTTCCCAACTTAAGATTCCATCTATCTTAATGACCAGCCAACATCCCTAGACCCCTTGCGCCAAATCCTAGGGGGTAGTCACCAAAACACGGGTCCTCGGTTCAAGGGCCAGTTCGGAAACCCTAAACCCTACGTAAGCCCTAAGGGCCTAAACCCTAAACCCCAAATACTAAACCCCCGCAACCCTAGGACAAGAAACACAAAAAAGGGGAGCCAATGGACAGAGTACCGGGGTTTGGGGAGGTTTCATAAACTTACTGGGGGTTAGTAGGGAATATGGGAATATCTTCTAGGGTTAGTTATGTGCCAGGGGTGGTAATAAGAAAATTTCCCCTGGCCAGGGAAAAACATGAGATGTAATCAGTGTTTCTAAGTCGATGTTAATTGCGAACCTCTTGTTTGCTTGATATACCCTATGCACATATTGGCGGGTAGGGTGTGATTTTTATAAAGGAGTGATAATGATGAAATTCTCCGGCCTAACAAGCCGCAAAAATCTTGGCTCGCAATTGAAAGCGAATCAAAAGAATGCAAGAAAAGAGTTAAACCCTAAACCCTAATGCAAAAGAAGAGTTGCTTTTACTCCTACTCCTACTCTCGAAAAGCTCAGGCCCCAGAGCTTTTACTACGATCTCCAATTTCCCGAACCCTTGTTTTGAGATTGGTCCGCCAGGAAAATTCGGGGGGGGGGGGTGTAATGCAATGAGCCTAACATTAAGGATCAAATTATGGGGATTACATCCCCACACTCCGTACTAATTTTTAGTAAGTGAAGGTCCTGTAGAGCTCATGTAGCAGTAAACCCTAAACAAACAACCTGTCCTTGCTGCACCACACAAAGCCGCGGCAGAAGAGCGCAACCGCCCGAAAGATCCCTGAAGGCGCGCCAACCCTGTTCACGTCCTGGGCTCTACAACCCAGACGCGGCTTAGGGTTTAGGATTAGCCCTAAACCCTAAACCCTAAACCCCTATGCCCTAGTTTAGGGGTTTAGGTTTGAGAGGCATCCCAAAATTGAAACCTCAATTTGTGGCCCGACTGGTATCTTAGAAGCTAGGGGACTAGTGTGAAGTTCCTACTGTAGTTGCCTTGATAGGGGTATATGGGTTTAGGGTTTATGGGTAAATAGTAATTAAGTACTAGGGCTTCCTGCCTTACATTGCCCTTAGATAAACCCTACTTCTGGGGTCTGGACGCGGAGAGCTAGAGCCCCTGGTCTCAATGGTCATGACTCTTTGCACGTCATTTTTCCTCTAGCTGAAGGTTTTCCCGGCTGTTGGACTTCTTGGCTTCCTGTTTCAAACAGGGCCCCTCACCTATGATCGTTGTCGATATGATACCATAACCACGACACACAGAACTAAACCCTAAACCCTCAACCCTGAACCCTAAACCGTATAACCACCATCAGGACCATCCCTATTAAAACCTAAACCCTAAACAATCATGAGAGTTGGGGAACGAAGTATGTGCCTGCAGCAGAGATGCTGCCCTTGCTTCCAGAAGCACCCTGGCCACCTGAACAACATGGATTCGCAGTTGAGGGTTTTGGGTTACATAAGGATGTGGGTGGCATGGGAGCATCCATAACTTGATCCTGGGGCCAATACGTGACAAGGCAATTCTCGGAAATCCCCTGTCCGGAGTGTAGTTCTAGAATCAACTTCCAAAACTTCGGTTAAACTCGATTGCCTCCAGTTCACACTTGGCCAATGTCCTTCTGTTGATCGCATGGTCTTAGTATATCATAACACCATAATTCCAAGGGTATGAGGTTCTGAGGGTCATGCAGGATTTTTACAATCCATCGTATTGCTTTACGCCTTCCGGGCCCGGCGTTTCTTGAGCAAAGCAGATACAGCATGCTCTGACTATATGAAAATGCTCAGCCGGCCATAACCCGCATCTGGAAGCAAGCAGCCCACTATCAATCCAGACGAATGACCCTAAAAGCCCCAAACCCTAAAACCTGACAAAAGTCTAGAAACTGGGTTCAGTTGTTTGAAGTTGTGCTGGTGCGGCACCTGCATCATACATTACCCACCAGCATAGCTAGCAGTTTCAATGAATAGGGGCACGCAATATAGAGCCATATACTATAACCCCTAGTATGGGGACTTCCAAAACAGGCGCCCCCAAATTAGCTAAGCCATTATAACCAGACTACGGCGGACACTAGAATCCTGCACAACCTTAGTATACTATAGTAACATAATTCCCGAGGTATACGGTATAAGGTGCTTATGGTAATGCAGGATTTTTAGTATCAACCGAAATACAGGGGCCTAAATATTCACCAATATCAGAGGTCCATTTGAGGTACCATATACTATAAGTATACAAGGAATATGGAACCATAATTTTGGTAATTATTCAATTTAACCCCAATATAAACCTAATATACTATATATATATTATAGTATATTATCCATGCTCTTTTCCATTATCCCCTATATTATATGTATATATAGTATTGGTAATCATTTAGGCCCCTATATTAGGGGAAGAGGTGAAGAGCCACCTTGGCTCCCTGCGTTTTGCCGTGGTAGAACATGCTCAAGTGATGCAGGGGGGGATATCCCCACGCCCCCGTTTACGGGGTTGACCTGCAGGAAGCTCATCAAGCGCAAGACACCTAAACTAAGCAACAGACTCCAGCTGACGAATGGCGCCAGGATCCCGAAAATGATCCAAGAATGCTGAAGAGGCATAGGATTCTTATCTGTTTGTTATTATTGCTAGCATGACTATTCTTATTAATATTACTATTATTACTATATTCCTCCGTTGAGGGGCACTAGGAAAGCTTGAGTCTGATGCTCACCCAGAGCATGGACAGGAACAGGCGGCATTTGTGCACACCCGCACTGAAGTGCTGGGCCTGTGCTCGAAGCTCCAGCAATCGCGTTGCAACTGCAGGAGGCGCGCCTGTGTTTTCTACACTTTGTATAAATGTATACATATATATATATAAGATACATATCGCTCCGAAAAATCTACACTATAATTTCAAAGTCTACAAGTCCCAACCCCCCATCGTCTCTTATGACGAATGAGTTTTTGCGGATTAGCTGCACAAGCGGCTTCGCATGTCCCTTATACCAAATTCCGTCTGTCGGAAACCTGCTATGCTATTTATTCACCACTTCTTTTTCTGATTGAGGATGGGTGGCACTTGTTTGAGGCAAGGAAACAATTTGCAGAAATTCATAATGCCGGAGCAGCATCAAATCAAACAGGTGCAGTTATCACAACTTTGTTCTGCTGCGACTCCACTGACACAGGCTTGTAATACCAAGGCCACCCAGGGCCATCAAGAGGCAACTGGGGCCGCCACTTCGAGCACCACACCACAGAGTGGAGATGTGTTGGTTGGAGGCTTCACGAAATTGACATCGGCCCTGTACCTTGTCTAGTGCAAGCCCCATCTCTGGCACAGCTGCAGACAGAGAGAGAGAGAGAGAGAGAAAGAGACGGGACAGACAGAGACAGAAAGGGACGGAGATGGAGGCAGAGGGCGAGGGTACATTCGTTGAAGCGCTCACGACCGAAAGACAAGCATCAGATGCATGTGAGCAAGAGCAAAGCACGGCAAGACGATGCATCAACCTCTGTGCTCCCCAAGCCGCTGGACAAGAAGCTCAACCTGGATTGCTGTTAAGGAACTTAAACTAAGTTACCATAATTGGTGTAGGTATATACATATCTATAGTAAATAATTGGGTTTCCCCAAAATAGTAACTTAAGTTAAGTTCCTCAACAGCAACCCAGCAACTGCTCGTTCATGTTGGCAGTAGCACAAGACGGAGCCGCCATTCTGCTCACAAGCATTGGGATCACTCCTCAGTATCAGAAGCTCCTCTAAGACCTCCACACCTCGTGAGCCCTTGATGGCGGCCAAGTGGAGAGCCGTACATCCTGCCGGCAATGCCATTTCCCATAACTCTGGCATCTTCATGTCGAGCTGCGCTCGGCTCCTTGCCAAATATCTTAGCATACCAATGTCTCCGGACAAAATGGCGCAAGCAACTGCTGTAACCCCTTTCCGCTGTTTGGCAGACTTCTCCAGCGAAGCGATGTGAAAGTTCGAAGCAAATGACTCTGGGGTCCGCGTTGCTGGCGGGGTGCCAATAAAGTCTTCATACCTTCCTGAAAGGTACCTGAATACGTTGAGGTGCTTGCGTTTGCCAGCAAGCTGGCCCAACTTGGCTTCCAATGCTGCATGTGTAATGCGGCAGCAGACTTCTCGATCAGCTTCAACAGTGAAGTTGCCTTCAGGAACTGGGGCATCCACCCACCTGAAAGGAACGAAGAAATCCACCTTGTCCGTACCTGAAACCTCAACCAACGGCACATCTGACCTGGATGACAAGATCTTGCACCACATCTCAGTCCTGCGCAGACATATGGCAGGGCAGCTTACAAAAACAAGTGCCTTACATCTGCACTAGTACAACAACAAAAGGCAGTACAACAACAAAAGGTCCTGCACCAACCTCGAGAAAGCCATGTGGAAAAATCGCACATGTCTCCAAGGTCGCAATGCCTCAGCCTAGGAGTAAGTGCCACAAAGACATCGCAGACCTCCACATAGTTGGGGATGGATTGAATGCACATCGAGCAGTGCTGCTCCACCAGCGCCGTCTCAGAATGAGTGGCTACGCTTATTTGAGGCACGGAGAACCTCGGGTATTCAGGCCCAATCCTACTGGATGGACCCTGCCGACTGCGCGGTTGAGTATGGCATGTGTTGTTCCTTGCTGACCATGACTGGGTGCATACGCATGGGGCCGAAATTTGAGTGCCTTAAGTGAAAATCGGACTGTGCATTCTTTCGTGCCGAGTGGCCAATCTATCCACACATACCCATGTTCAAGCTTCCTCCGGTCAGACACGGAGAGCCGACGATTCTTCCTCACTAGCTTTGCCAGCTTCCACCCCTAAAGAAACTGACCAAAGCCACCAAATTGTTTCTTGCTAGAAGCTTCCATGTACTGTCAGGCTCACTTCTGGATAGGAATGTTCCAAACAGACACGCTCAACCCTGGCTTTGCGAGCTGGAGTATCCCGTGAAACTGCGAAACGATGTCCATCTCGACCTGCGCTTCAGGATAAGTCGGGCCGGATGCTTCAAGGTTTGAGAGAACGGCTTGTAAGATCATGCTAGCTGTATTTGGAAGAGCTAACAATAAAAGCAGATCTGCGACTGGTATCGCGCACATCCCCTCTGGGTTTAGGGTTTAGAGTTCCCCAAAATACGGGGTACCTTTCGGGGTCCCTATAATAAGGATTACAGTATATTAGGGTCTGGACTGAGGTCCTCCTATTTATGGAAACCATTACATTGGAGTTTCTATCCAAAAAAAGGCGTGCCTGAGGGATGCTAAGGCCTGGCGCCAAGGGATATGTGGTAATTTCCCAAAATAGGGGACTGCTACCCCAATACAGATCGCAAAATACTAAAATCCTGCTGATAGAAACCCCCACAAAGGCACCCCTAAATTTAGGAAACCCCCAGATGTGGAGAATGTAAAGGGCATATGAACTATAATCTAAACTCCTAGAATCCAATAACCCCCATAGTAGTCCCCTAGCTAATCCCCTATATAACCCCCTTTTTAAGGAGTTTAGGCTATAACTCATATGGGTGGTTGTCAAAATTATGGTCCCTTTTTGAGTACCCTAAATATTAGGTGCCGTATTATAATAGGGATCCAAAAAGTGACCATAATTTTGCCAACCACCCATATGAGAGCGGACCTTCCCTGACCCTAAACACGTTCGGGCCGGCCTGCACACTGCCGTTGATGATGCCCCGAAGGGCACCTTGCAACCTTGGTCTAAGCTCCTAACCCAGAGGGTCCATGTACCCAATAATTAGGTCCCTTTAAAGGGGGTATATAGGGTTTAGGGTTTAGGATGCAGGGTCCATGTACCCAATAATTAGGTAACAGTGATTATAGAAAAGGTTTTGGGTAAGTACATTCTTTTTTTAGTAATGTTGGAC
>CAJNIZ010001209.1:14627-27497 GCA_905231905.1 Symbiodinium pilosum | reverse complement strand
CGCACGGCCCTAGCAAAAAAACCTTAAACCCTCAACCTAGCTCTTCGACCCATAGCCTGCGCACCCCAAATCCTTACCTAAGTCCCCCACACTCTAAACTGAAACCCTAAACCCTGGACCCCAGTCACTTTGGCACCCTAAGCCCCAAGCTACATCTTCATTTGAGCTAGAGTCTAAATTCCGTGAGAGGGGTTATATAGAGGACTACTATAAGGCTCATGAAGGGGGATGCTAGGAATTTAGACTAGAGCTCATATAACCCAATCATAACCCTAAGCCCATTATAGTAGTTTCGATTTTCTTTTCATTATCCCCATATTACCCTATTAAGGGGGATACTAGGAGCTTAGATCTCATTTATTGTTAGTCTTTTGTCAGTCTTTTTTGGGTCTCATAGACTGAGAAAGGGAGCTCGATACAGATCCTGAATCAGTTTTGCCCCTAACTTTTTTTCTCACCCAAAAAGTGTACTAAGCCCTCGAAACCCCAAACCCTAACCTTAAACCCGAAACCCCAAACTTGAAACCCTAAATCCGCCCCAAAAAGGAGACCGACGAGTGGATTGAGTCCCTCGATGCGGTTCTCGGAATTCACGGCAGTCCTGTGCAAGCTTTGCGGTGGATTCAGGGTTCCATAGGGTTCTACAAGGCTCTATAGGGGTAAAAAGGTTTATAGGGGTTCTCTAGGGGTATGTACGGTTCTACAGGGGTATGTTGGACTACATGTGAGTGTTTATGTTTGATATGGGTGAGAGACCCAGGTAGATTCCCAGACCCTCCAAGAAACGCCTTTTCGTCATAATTCCTGTTTAATTGTGATTATGAGGGGTCTGTCCTATTTGGGCTCGCCTTTTTGGGGTCCCCCAGGAATCTACCCTAATAGACACTGTGCAGCGTTCTTCAGTATTCTTCTAGAGTTTACGGTCGACGGCCTCTGTATCCTTTTGCTTGCTTTTGCAATCCTGAGTACCGTGGGCAGTTCGGGAATTTCTGGTGTCCTCAGACTCTCTTGTTTGAAGGCTCCAATTGCCAATTCTTGTGGGGGATTTTGTGATTGAGTTGAAGTGTTTGAGCGACTTACTGCTTTAGTTGGATGTCCACCAGTGCCATGCTATGAAGATGAGGGTGTTGCCACTATATAGTCCCCCTTAAGTAGATAGAATATGGGGCATATGCGGATCTGATTATAATATACCCAAGGCCATATTCTATCTACTTCAGGGGGACTATAAGGGTAGGTTGGGACCTGACTTCGACATTTTTAATTGCCAATAATCTCCTTGGGACTCAGCTTGGACCTTAGACCCTTAACCCTTTGGGATTCCCTTATAGTCCTATTGTAGGTATTGAAGAGGGTTAACCCTTAGTAGGGGTCCTAAGTGCCACGTAGTAATCACGATCCCTGGAAAGCCATAGAACAATTTTATAGGGCCCTCGAACCTACCCCAGCCCGTGACAAATATCCTGTAGCACAAGCTGGGCCTCTGGTCGAAGGTGTATTTACATTGGTTCCCTTACTACCCCCCAGCCCTGTAATACCCTCCCCATGGTTCTCCCTTTTAGTTTTTTGAAGAGCTAACCTCATATAGAGAGAGATATATATATATACATATTCCTATGGTACCCCTACGTAATACAGTAGTTTCCATTTTCTTTTGCATTATCCCTATAAAGCCTCAATATACTAAGGATAGTTAGAGCTAATTCTAAGGGGGAACTTAGGTAATGAGAAGACGGCGCGACAGATCGCAGAGTCAGAATCTGAACGTTTGAAGGCCCGTCTCGACGAATTGCAGATGGAGACGTGGTCTGCTGAAGTCTTCAAGCGTCGAGAAAGCAAATAAGGCGGCAGACAGCTCAGAGCAACGCTTCGCAGTTGGAGACGGATGCGAAGGAGAAGGCCAACGAGAAAGCGCTTCTTTGCCAGCAGCTTTACGCCGCGTTGCGCAGCAGAGACGCTACCATTGCTGATGTTGATGCCAGACTTATTGCAAAGGGCCGCGACATGGACGAGCTTCGGACTGAGAAGAACAGAGAACTGGGCTTCATGGTGTGCAGGGGTTTAGGGATGTGGGTTCAAGGTCTGGGGTTTCATGGGGTCCTACGGTAGGGCAGGGGGCTGGGGGATTTTGGAATTGCAAGCTTAGAAGTCCATACTCAAGACAAAGCTCATAAAACCAATTTTACATCAAGAACCTCCCCTAAGCCCTAAACCGCTAACGTGGAACACTTTTGGGCTACCTTTAACAGAAGGACGGCGATCTCTTTTGGTTAGGGCTCGGGGTTTGTAACTTTGGGCGTTCAATGTTAGTTTAGAGTCTGGGGCTCAGCCAGGGTTTAGGCAATCTGACCTTCAGAGATACACAACAGGATCACGGTAGTTCTGATGCAGGGGAGCAAGTTCATTTTGAGAGGACGTTAGCGACCTCACCTGGTTCACAGAGAGAATAGTGCCAGATCTGCACATTTGCTTACTGTGTGACTTGGAAGATACGGTGAAATAGCCAGTATTTGATTTTTGCCCTTGGCAAAAGAAACCTGGCACAAGCTACGACCTATCAGCCTGATCTTGCAACTGCAAAAAGTACGTACAATGAGAAGCCTCAAGAATTGCCAATGTTATCTCCGCGTGCTCCTCGGGGCACGGATTCATCACGTACTCCAACATTCTGTTTTAACAAGAATACTTTAGGTGGACTCCCCACCCAGTAATAGGGACTATAAGGGATAATCGTTTATATCAGGGTCGTATTCTAATTCTATTCCTATCATACGACCGTTACAGTGCGGGGGCCACGTCTCTACATACGATACCGGCATAAACCCTCAGTTTCATCTTCTTTTGATGTTCATCATTCTATCTATCTAGGCTTCAAGACCCTAAACCCTAAACCCTAAGCTCTAAGCCTACTCGAATTATTGGGGCCCAGGTTTCAGAGTCCTCAGCATAGTCACCTCCGCCCATGTTTGGGCTTTGAGGAGAAGTCGGGTGGGTTTTTTCGGTTGTGAATGCGTTAAAGCTGATCTCCCAAACTTGAAGATTGAACCTTATCACAGTAGAGAAGCCAGGTCACCCCTAAACCCTAAGCCCCCAACCCTGAACCCTAAACCCTATGACCCCAGTACAGATGCCAGGTCACACCAGGGCTCGGTTTCTGCTGCAGGAGCTTGGTGATGAGGCCTACACTGAGCAGCTGCCCAGTTTTTGACGCTAGGGTTTAGGGTTTAGGGTTTAGGGTTCAGGGTTTAGGGTTTAGGGTTGAGGGTTTTGGAGTTTCGGGCGTAGTGGGTTGAAAGTCTTCCATAAGTATGTAGGCTTTCAGAACTTTACAGTGCCCCTGTTTGGAAGTCACTACAAGAAAGACATTGGGGGCATACATTTTTTAAGGGAAGCCCTCAATATAGTGCAAGAACACGTTTTTGGCCTGCAGCTTTTTGCTGCAGTTATTTGAGAGATCATGGGGGAACAAGACTCTTCAAGCTTTGGCATAAGCCAACATAGACTCTCATAGAGACCTTCGTTTGGGGTCTAGACGTCGGGACATAGGTTTCGGAGTTTCAGAATCTATGGTGCCGGGCTTTGCAGTATGGATCTAGGGAAACTTGTGGAGGATAGAGGTTAGGGGCCTAAAGTTGTTTTTCCAGACCCGTGTCCTCTGCCGTTCCTCCCCTTCATACTTCCCCTGTATCCAACAGATCCTTACATATAATCGTTTCCCGTTAGTGTTAAACAACCCCCCCCCTCATATCAAACAATCCGGGGCCGGAAAACTAGTTGATATTAGGGGGGTTATTTATTGCAAGAACTAGATAGGGCTGCCTTTAACAGTCCTTTTAAATTCAACGGAAAACCAATAATTGCTTAAACAAGTCAGGTAGTAAGTCGCATTAATTGTTACGTGAATATTTATTTGATTGAGATTGTTCAGTTACCCGGTAACTTTAAAACCCCTAATTCATTATTCGGTGGCCCCTTTCAAAGTAGTTTTGCCCTTTCAAGAATGCTCTTCCGTAGTAGGGCCAGATTTAATCTTATGGGGAAAGGATCATACATATCCCCACATATCCTTACCCAACCCGCCCCGAAAAAGACACCACACCATCCATCTTACCCCGTGACGTTGCATGCGCCACGCCACAAACCATAAACCCTAAACCGCGTGTTTTGCAGCTGCTTTGGCTCAGCTCTCATGTCAGGCTTTTCGTGTTGACGTATGTACTCCGTAGCGCCTTTTCGCGGCATGGCTCTGCCAGCGTGCTTCTTGGGTGCAGCTCGGGGTTTTGGGGCTTAAGGTTTAGGGTTAGGGGCTTGAGGGTTTAGGGTTAGGGGCTTTAGGGATGGGTTTGAGGTTTGGAATGTTTAGGGATCAAGGGTTTCAGGCACGAAGTCGGGGGACCTGCAATGAGGTTATCCTCACCCGTCATGGTTGTTTCGCATGCTCGGTGCTCTAAAACCTGACCTCCTGATCCCCAGACGCCAGTCCGTAGCCCCTACACCTTAAACTCTAAGCCCTGAAACCCTAAACCCTCAACCGCGTGTTGATGGAGCAATTGTGTAGGCGTTAATCCTGGTCCTAGGTAGGCCCAACCCTAAACCCAAAACACTGAACCCCAACCCCCAACCCCCAAACCTTAAACCCTAAACCCTAAACCCCAAACCCTAAATCAAAAAAAATACTGAAGCCCTAAATTCCCCATTCCCTTTGCCCTAAACCCTAAACTTTAAAACACTAAAAACAATCCTTTTTTTTGGCTGTTTCCCTACGTCCCCGAGGCTGGCTACAGCTCTTGTGGCTCCAATGCATGGAGGCAGCCTGGGTCACCCTGGGCGACCTTCAAGGCCTTAGGGTTTAGGGTTTAGGGTTTAGGGTTTAGGGGATTAGGGGTTTAGGGTTTAGGGTTTAGGGTTTAGGGGATTTGGGGATTAGGGGTTTAGGGATTTAGGGGTTGAGGGATGTAAGGCTTAGGGATTTAGGGACTTAAGGATGTAGGGCTTAGGGATCTAGGGATGTAGGGTTTAGGGATTTAGGGATGTAGGGTTTAGGGATTTAGGGCTTTGGGTTTGGCGCTTAGGGTGCAAGATTTGGGGCTTGAGTTTAGGGCTTAGTGTGAAGGGTTTAAAGGGGCGTGTTTCAAAAGTGGACGGGTGTCTGTTGGCATTGCAGAATTTCCTTGAATTTTAACGTGTTTCAGGGATCAGCATTTGGGATTGAATTAAGGGTCTTGAACGTTTTCGGTCAAGTGGCATGGTAGCATTCAGGGGGCCCCTATCCAGGCGGCTAACAAGGGGATTCCTTGGGGGGAGTGTTTAGGGATCGGAGTAGAGTCAGATGGAACGCATGCATATTTTTCTTCACATCGGGTCCCAACTTTGAAGTAAGGGTGCAACAACAGGACGATTGGTTAATAGGGTGTTTCAAGGAGCCATTTTGAGAAACAGGTGCTTTAAGCTTCTTGTGCAGGGTCTCAGAGGTGCTGACACAAGGTCTTGCAGCACTCACCCTTGCATCTCAACCTAACATTTGCCTTGTAGAAGCGTTTCTGGCCCGCAACCCTAACCCCTACACCCTAAAGCATGTGATAGACTGGCAAATGTTGTAGAGTTCTCCAGAGGCCTATTGGGTTTGAACTGGCCCTGCCTGGAAACTTGGATCTGTTCTCGGAATTGTAAGGTCCAGGGTTTGGGAGTTTTGGTTTGTAAGTTTTGGGGTCTCGTGCTTCAGGTCTAGAGTTTCAGGCCTAGAGTTTCAGGTTCGGGGATACGTTTGGGGTTTGTCATATCATTTCAAACCTGGTGCAGCTTCATCCCTCAGTGATTGCTGGCAAGGGCTTGACAAATTGCAGTCACCAATCCCTACACCTAAAACCTCAACCCTACACTCGAAACCCAATCCTAAACCCAGTCATGGTCCTATGCATGGCCCTTTCTATGGGCCTGTAGCCTCTCCTGGATTCTAACTATGGGCCCGTAAGTGGGGCTCGAAGGGTCTTTATAGAGTATATAATACAACTGTAAGTGCCACAGAATTAAGGGCCCATACTAGGGGCCTATACTTCCAACTTTTTAGGGAATAACCCCTGAGCCCTGAACATCTTGACAGTTCAAGCTGCAGATATCACGGTTGTTCAGCGGAGCGATTGTGAGGGTCATTACTCATCATATGAGCTCTAGTCTAAACTCCTTAAAGGGGGTTATCTGGGGGATTACATAGGGGACTCTTATAAGGGTTATTAATGGGGATACTACGAATTAAGACTTTATCTCATATAGGAGTTTGCAAGTTTAAGGTAATAGGAGTCCAGAGTTTTTGGAGCTTCCCAAATCGGGGAAGTTAAAGGAGGGACTTAAACTTTTCTCGGCTGCTATTTCATCGAAGCCCGGAACCCTAAACCCAAAACCCTTGATCCTCAAGCCTACGCCCTACATCCCAAACCCTCCGGGGCCAAGGGATGTTGTTGTACACCTAAACCCTAAAGTCTAAAGCCCTAAACCCTAAACCGCAAACCCCAACCTTAAACCGTAAACTCCAAGCCCAAACCTTAAACCCTAAACCCTCATGTCAGCTGTAGTCAAAACTCCTTCAAGGGGGCTATATAGGGCATTATACTATTAAGGGGGATACTAGGAGTTTAGACTATAGCTCATTGCACCCCTAAAACCCAAAACCAACCCTTAGCCCTCTTTTAAGTTTACCTTTGAAGCTACAAGGATTTAGGGTTTAGGGTTTAGGAATTTAGGGTTTAGGGTTTAGGTCCCCGGAGGTTTGAAGCAAGCCTTCGACCCGCACCTCTACAACAAACGCTGAAGGTTTAGGGTTTAGGGTTCAAGATTTATGGTTAAGGGTTAAGGGTTTGGGGTATAACCAGGTTATCACCTATATCCCGCTTAATTCTGGTGTTTTCTACCTACGCAGGTCTAAGCCCTAAAGTCCTAACCCTGAAGCGTGTGCTTCGGTTGGTTGTAGGTGATCTGGAGCTGGACCAAGAGAAGGGTGAGTGCAGATCCCAGCCGGGATGTAACAGTTTGTTCAACCCTACCCAGATCCCGAAGAGGATCTAAAAATGAGATTCCCTAGAACTATAAGGGGAATTATATAAGGACTATATAGGGGTTATCATGGGTCTATATAGGGGATCTATTTTTTAGATCCTCCCAGGGGTCTGGGTAGGGGGAGTATATGGGGGAGCATTATAAGGATTATTGGAGGAATACTAGGAGTTGAGACTATAGCTCAGATTTTTTTTTGAAATTTATTGCAGCAGGCTTCCAGTTTTGCCGTCCAGTGGCTACCAGGAGGGAAGGAAGGAATTTGCGGATGTGTCTTTTGTTGCCGTAAGGGGTTTTCCCCTTGGAAAGTTCAGAGTCGAGGGCTCAGGGTTTAGGGCTGATGGTTTTCATGGGTTCCTCACTTCTCCCTCTAGGTTCCCCCTGAACTCAGCTTCTTTACGATAATCAAGGCCACTTCAGGGGAATTCGAAGCTGGTGGGGAACCAAGGAGTGTAGAGTTTAGGGTGGATGGATTAGGGTTCAGGATGTTCAGCTAGACCCCCAAAACCTTAAACCCTAGGGGTTTAGGGTTTAGGCGTTTGGGGTTTAGGGGTTTTGGGCCTTGAAGCAAAACCCTAAGAGTGAGTCTTCAGAGAGACTTTAAAGGAAGCCTTGTGCACTTTGCAAAGTAAGGGTTTCCTAATTGTCAAAATATTTGATTCTGCATTTGCGAGCCCCAGAAACCCAGACCCCCTAAAGGAGCCGAAAAATGGACCCCCCCCCAATATGAACCCATTACTACATGGGGAAAATGGGGGATTATACCCGGAACCCTAAACCCTAAACTTTGGGGTCCCATGATTTGAGAAGCCCTCATCTTCGGTTCAATCGTCTTGCCGGTTGGCTGGTTGGGGGCTGGAATTGAGAAAGCAGCTCTTACCGCCCTATAAAAACTTATGCAGGTTACCCGAGACTTTTTCAACCCCAAAACTCCAATCCTAAAACCCGCAACGCGGTTCTTGATCACTGGATTAGATGTCTTGCATGCAGGGCCTCATGTATATAATGACGTAAACTGGTCCTACCGGATGAAAAGTGAGGGGCCATCTTTGACTGCCACATGCAAAGATATTGGGTACTATACTCCCCAACATAGAATAAGGTTTTGTCCTCTGTTCGGGTATAGTACTGTATATGATTATCAGAACCTGGCTTGGTTCAACCACACAAAACCATGCTCAGCGGATCTCTCCCAAACCTACCCTCCCCCAAGCTAACACGGAAGGCGATTTCCTACTTCTTCGCTGCAAGCTTAAGCTAGACCTCAAGCCCTAAGCCCTAAGCCCTAAGCCCTAAACCCAGACCTTAAACCTTAAACCTTGAAACCTCGACCATAAGCCTTGAACCCTAGACCTTAACCTTCAAACCTTAATCCCTAAACCCTAGACCTTAAACATCTAACCCTAAACCCTGTATTCTAAACCCTAGACCCTAAACCCTCAACCCTAAACCCTAGACCCCAAACCCCCAACCCTAAACCCTAAACCCGCAACCCTAAACCCTTGGAACTCCACCTCACAGGTTGCAGGACGAGCGGTCCGACCGGCGGAGCCCGGGTCTCCTGCAGAACGAGACCTCGGGCATCTGAGCTACGATTTTTTGGGTCTAAGGGTTTAGGGTTTAGGGTATATTAGGATTACAGGGTATATATTGGGGTTCTACAGTTTTTTGGGTCTTAGGGTTTGGGGTTCAGGGTTGAGGGTTTAGGGTTTTAGGGTCTTAGGGTTTCGGGTTCAGGGTATATAAGGATAATAGGGTATACTGTGGGGTCACATATAGGGAGAATGGAGAAGCAAATGGTAACTACTATAAGGGGTTTTGAGGTTCAGGGTTTTAAGGGTTAGGGTTTAGGGTTGAGGGGGCTTACGTAGGACTTTGGGCTTTCGGGCTGGGCTTCGGGGCTTCGGGTTTCAGGGCTCACGGCTGAGGGTTTAGGTTTAGAGGACAGGATTTGGGGCTTAGAATTTTGCGTTCAGGGTGTAGGGTTTAGGGAGTAAATAAGCCATTTTTAAGTGAGGTGGTACTAACAAGGGGCCTTCACTAGTACTAGATCCTAGCAAATTCAAGGTGTAAGAACTGGGGCTAGGATTGAGGGATATAAGATATGGGAATTCGGGATCGGGGCTGCTGGGTTTAGGGCTTTAGGGTTTAGGGTTGTGGGGTTTAGAGTTTAGGGTTTAGGGTCAAGATTCCAGAGGCCTAGCTGGCTGGGTCTTGTGAGCTTTGTAGGAAGTATGATTGTGCATTGTATGGGAAGAAGGTAGAATCTAAAGTGTGCAGGCTGAGGTATGTCCGGAAGCATAATTGCAGGTCCAGCGTAACCAGGTCCTAAGTATGGCTGTGCCGACGGCCCTCTCACAATCAATCGTAGTACGTGGGTGAAAGCTATGATCCGGCTGATAGTGCCGTAGACGTCCAAGTAAGCCGTGTTCAAACCCTAAACCCCAAGCCCTGAACCATGACTCGGAACCCCGAACCCTCAACCCTAAGCCTTATCTCGGAACCATGATCGCAACTCCCCTACGTTGAAAGTTCAATTGGGCCTATATGTGCTGGTTTAATTTTTCATTATCCTACTCCTAACTCCTACTCATAGCTACCCATCTGCGTAACTCTAAACCTTAGGCCCTAAACTCCACTGGAACTCTGAGACCTTCTGCCCCAAGCCCCAGGCGGCGGTGCCATGGGGGTGCAAGTTCATGGGGAACACAGCGAGGCGCACATCTCGCAGCTTTTAGAGCCACTTCCGCTGCACTTCATGTATGGCTGCTGGTGGATTTTGGGGTTAAGTTTGCGGGTCCCCCACCCCCCCCCCCTAAACACTAAACTCTAAACCCTAACCCTAACCCTAAACCATTTAGGGTTTAGGATGAACCCCCACTATGCGGTTTAGGGTTTAGGGTTTAGGCCATACAAGACCCACTGAAGCAATACATCCAATTCCACAACCTAAGAAACTGGAAATGGGCATCCCAGATAGTATTACGCTCGTGGGAATAGGGCTTAGGAGTGAGGTGGAAGCTACAATGAATTTATGATCGAATATTGGGTTTTCTAATGGTTTTATAGGGATAATGGAAAAGAAAATGGAAACTACTATATACATTATAATAGGGTATATATTGGGATTATAGTCCCCCTTAGGTAGATAGAATATGGCTTTGGGTATATCATGATAAGATCCCCATATACCCCATATTCTATCTACTTCAGGGGGACTATAAGAGTTGTGATGACGCAAAGGCCTCACATGCCAGATAGCATCCACTACCTGGGTTGCTGGGTTTTCTTATTAGAGCAATTTCATTTCGGCTCCTTAACAGCAACCCTAGACCCTGAACCCTAACTTAATTTATGCTCCTTAACAGCAAGCCAACTACTTGCCATAGTTTTCGTCTTGGTTTTCCCTCTTCAACCTCCCCATATCTGGGCCATGTCGTCCTGGTCGCATTCTCAGTGTCAACCCTCAAAACCTCAAATCCAAAACCCCTAAACCCTAAATTTTACATCCTGAGCCCCATCTCCTAAAAACCTAAACCCTAAATCCTAAACCCTTCTTCCTAGAACTTAAAGCCTACATCCTAAACCCTAAACCCCGAATCCTAGACCTTAAAGCCTGAATAAGATCCCAAACAATCCAACAAACCCATCTTCTCAGGTTCGCAGTGCCCTGTAGGTTGAGGAACCCCTGACTTTCCCACGCGGTTCAGGGTCAAGCGTTTAGGGTTTTGGATTTAGGGTTTGGGATTTAGGATTTAGGGTTTAGGACTTCGGGTTTAGGGTTTAGTCCTATTTGCAGCCCTAGGAGGAGTAGAGGTTCCAGGCTTGCGTGGGAAAGGGAGATAACTTGGTAAGCCAACCTGCCCTAGGGTCCTAAAGCCTAAACCTCAAACCCTAAACCCCTAAACCCCTAAACTCCTACACCCCTAAACCCTAAAACCCTGAACCCTAAAACCCTAAACCCCTAACCCCTAAACCCTCAACCCCTAGATAATGACCTCCGATCCTCTGGAGGCTGCCCTGCATGTTGAAGCAACTCCACGCTCTGAATCTTAATGCCTGCACCCTGGATATCGCTCTAGCACACTCAACTTGTCAAAGCCTTGCTATTATCAAAGCAGTCCATTCTTTGTGGTTAGCTTTTTGTATATTAGGTATTTGTTAAACCCTAAACCCTTAGTTGAAGGATCCCTGAAGTACCCCTAGACCCTAACTCTAAACCGCTGTTCTGAGAACTTCCCACTGCATCTTACAGCCCCCCCAGGAATGCACATGCAGTCTCCGGCAAGGCATGGGTAGTTGACGGCATGTGGGTTTAGGGTGCCGGGATGCTTCAGGAAACCCTAAACCCTAAACCCTAAACGATTTACAGTTTAAGGCTCATGGCTTAGGGATTGGGGGTTTACGGTTAGGGTTTGGGGCTCAGGGATGTGGGGTTCAGGGTTTAATGCATGGGGTTAGGGTCGACATGTTTCTCATCTGGCTTCTGAGCATGGGTTGTAAACCTCAAACCCCAAACCCTAGATCTTAAACCCTAAGCCCTAAATCCTAAACCCTCAACCCTACACCCGTATACTGGTATGGTATCTGTGGATTTACCACGTCTAACGGACAATTTCAGGCCGAGAGAGTCTTCATACACCTGCCATGAACAAGTAGAACGTGCTTTTGGTAAGGTTTCAGGGCAGATTCAGAAGCCCCCAAACCTCACAGTCCTCAAAGCTGTGGAGCCAACACTTACGTACCATCACTTCTACTGTCGCCATTACAAATGCTATTCTTTTTCTGCGAGTAGTCATAGTATTACGATGACTGTTACAATGACTAGTATTGTTGCTATTATTTTGACTTTGAACTAGTTTTTTGTTGTTGTTATGTATGCTACTACCGGTGTTCCTTTTACTATTGCAAGCATCGTCGCTGCTGC
Organism: Symbiodinium pilosum; assembly: GCA_905231905.1. Lineage (NCBI taxonomy): Eukaryota > Dinophyceae > Suessiales > Symbiodiniaceae > Symbiodinium > Symbiodinium pilosum. Next base: position 15,523 of record CAJNIZ010001209.1, on the reverse strand, counting down.
TGTTACTAGTACTCACTAGTACTTTCCCTGTTAGTGGTATGATTCCTGGTACCCATTCCCACTCCTACTCGTGTTCGTTTGCCCGTGACTAGTACCAATACAGCAGCAATGCGAACCCTTTCCGACTTCATGTCCATTTCTTCATCCATATGAGTCTTCACTCTTAGTGGCCCTAACCCGTAAACTCACACCTCAAACCCTTACCTGGTTATTTCATGATTAGTACCGGTACCACTATTATCCTAAACCCTAAATCCTGAATCCCTAATTCTTAAATCCTAAACCCTAAATCCTGAATCCTAAACCCTAAATCCTGAATCCTAAATCCTAAACCCTAAATCCTAAACCCTAAACCCTAAACCCTAAACCCTAAATTCCTAAACCCTGAATCCCTAATTCCTAAACCCTAAACTCTGCCAGGCCGTGGCTAACTTCTCCATAGCCGATCTTCAGCACGCGGACGCCCTGTTTCAGGGACAGGCTCTTGAGAAGGCTGGGCTGGGGTTGGGCTCCGTTTTGGCGGTTTTAGGGTTCAGGGTTCAGGGTTTAGGGTTTAGGGTTTGGGGTTTAGGGTTTAGGGTTCAGGGTTTAGGTCTATGAAGGGAGATACCAGGAGATTAGAACTATCATTTCAGCTACTGTCAAGATTATCTGTATTAAGGGCCCCCTAACAGTGGACGTAGGGATCACTCTTGTAGTTTAGTATAGTCCCTCATATAATCGTAGGAAATATCGACTGTGGCTCATAGAACCCTAAGCTCTGAATCCTAAACCCTAAGCCCAAATCCTAAACCCTAAGCCCTAAACCCTAAGGGTACAAGCCTGAAACTCTTGAATGACGCGGAACCCTTGCAACCCTGAAGCTGCGAGCCTCGGGGTCCCCAAGGCAAAATCTG